>PVIC010022926.1:0-27272 GCA_004025085.1 Thryonomys swinderianus
CAGGGGCCATGCTAATCTTCTCTGTATCGTTCCAATTTTAGTATATGTGTTGCCGAAGCGAGCACTAAATATTTTCAATCTATGGTGGCTGACTGGACATAAGAAGGGCCAACCAGCCTTTTTTTGTTGTTGTTTTGTTTTTTGAGACAGTGTCTCTCTTTGTAGTTCAGGCTGGCCCTGAGCTCACTATGTAGCCCAGGCAAGCCTCGAACTCAGTAATCCTCCTGTCTCTGCCTCCCGAGTGCTGGGATGATAAGTGTGAGCCACCACGCATGGCACTTTGATGTGTGGTACTGGCTGCTGGTGGGTGTGAGTCACCACACGCAGTATTGTTGTATGTGGTTACTGGGGATAGAACCAGGGACCTTGTGCTTGCGAGGCAGATGCTGGAAGCACTGAGGTAATCTCCGTCCCCAGCCTTTGTTTCCATAGGGCTCAGAAAGGGGATGTCTGATAAAATATAGATCACAGTGGAAGCTGGGATTTGGATCACTGAGGGAATACTTTTTAGTGTAAGTGTGCCCCAAAGGTTGCATGGATATGGGGCTTAGATGACACAGAATCTAAAAATGATTCAGGCTCTAGGGCAGAAGCTCTGCCTGGATACAAGCCCAGCTCTGAGACAGTGGGTCAGATTGGGGCCTTGGGTGAGCTAGTGTCTTATCTCTTCCAAGCCTCATCTGTAAAGTGGGACTGCAGGTGCCTTCCTGCAATAGGGTGATGGTGTGGGGTTGATATGATCAGGTATAGGAAGTACCTTGTAGGCTGGGCACATAGCATGTGCAAAGTTAAGATGATCTCTTTCCAGCGCCAGACTGCCATGGCTCATAGGAAATTGTTTATTAAGCAACAGAGATACGTATGCCTGTGTGCATAAGGTTGTGTGTGGGTGAGTGGGGCAGTGTGAAGGGAGAGAAGCCACAGCCTCCTCCCCAGAGCTGGAACCTGTGTCCGGCCAGCGGTCTTAGACAATCCCACTACCCACTGCGCTCAACTCCCACAGTTAATAACACTGCAAAATGAAGATTGTGCTGGCTTTGTCCCTTCCTCTGCATCTTCGCAGGCAGCTTTTTAATTTGAAGCCAGAAAAAACCCATCAGGTAGTTGAGGCTCCTGGGGGGCAGCTAATGCTTCCTGTCAAATGCTCACCCTGGAGTGCTTTGTTACCCCAACACCTCCGGAACTTGGAACTTGGAGTCAGCGGCAAATTGCAGGACAAAATTCTTATGCTGCAAGTTTATTGCATATTCATAGAATTTAGGCCATTAGGCAACATTAGCTTTTTTTTTTTAAAAACCTTTTTATTGAAGTGTAACCTACATTCAGAAACGTGCACATATTCTAAGTGTACAGCTTGATACATTTTTACAAGCTGAAAGCACCTGCCTTATAAGAGCACCCAGGTGGGGACACAGGACAACTGCAGTCCCCAAGGAGGTCCCCCTGTGCCCTGTCCAAGTCAGTGTTGTCCGCAAGGCAGTTGTCTGTGTCTCTTGTGGAGCACAGCTCTGTCTCGTACCCTGCGTAGCCAGCCAGTGGAGTCCCTCTGTGGTGGGGCTAGCTTCTGCTCATAACTATGATGGGTGCAGTACTGTAGTTTGCTTCTGCTTGTTACTGTGTAGTCTTCCAAATGTGACTGTTCCACACTTTGTTCATCTACTCATGATCCGTGGGCTTTTGGGTCGGTTCTCTCTGCCGGGGACATTGTAGAGCATGCCTTTTGGGGGATACAGAGAGGATCTGCCTGTGCGTGCTGCCCAGAAGTGAGTGAGGGTTCATATATGTTCAGCTTTGGTGGATAAGGCCAAACACATCCCGTAATATCAGCTTTTCATCCCTAAGGTTGAATATATCAAAGAAAGGACAAAATATACAGTGAAAAATTGGATACTTTTTACATTTTAAGACAGCAAGGTCAAAGTAGATTAGAAGACTGGGGATGTAGCTCAGTGGTAGATACTGCTTAGTGTGTGTTTGAGGCCCTGGGTTCAATTCCTAGTATTATAAAAAGGCTTTAAAAAAGTGGGTGGAGAAAAGTAATATTCAACTCCAACCTGTGTAATGAAAAGTTTTAGAACTTTTTTTTTTAAAAGGAGTCCTGTTTTATGCATTCTGAAAGCTCCTTCTACAAGAAGTTTCTGAACCATTCTTCTGGAAACAGGTACCTAAAATAGAATTGAACATTGTCTTAGTCCATTCTCTGTTACTATAGCAGAAAACTAGCTCTGGGTGATCAATAAAGGAAAGAGGTATACTTTGGTTTGCAGTTCTGGAAGGCCAAGAATATTGTACCAGAATTTGCCCAGCTCCTGGTGAGGCTCTTGTACCACTTTAATTCCTAGGTGGGAGCAGAAGAGCAAAAGGAGGAGTGCAGAAGCGATAAGAGGAGGACAGGCCCCAGTGACAGCTGATCTAGTCCCGTGAGGAAGGCTGCTGATCCACGCTGCTGTCATTGTTCCTGATCTGATGTCAAATAATTTTTGTAAGCAGGTGTGATAAAAATACACGCAGTCATGCAATTGACTATGCGTGCCAAAGGTTAGATTTAATAATAAAGAGCTTATAGCCCAGTAGTGGATTCCAAACATATTCTGCCAATAAATATAACAGTTGCCACAAGCATGATATGTATGTGTGCGTGTGTGTAAGATCCTGTGGGGTTGGAATGTCTCCAGAGGAATCAGATAAGAGCCTTACAGAGGAACAGAAACTCGATTTTGAAGCGTGAGTAGGACCCTGCCAGGTACCTAAGGCTGGAGGTAGTTGTGCATGTGGAGGGGGGACAGTTGTTCCATCAGGAAACAGCATGTGCAAAGGCGCAGAGGCCCAGTGTGGCCCAAATGTTTGTGAACTACTGAGCACAGAGGGTTGGGGAGTGAGCTGCATGGCAGGGAAAAGCTGAATGCTGGGATAGAAGAGCTGTCAGGGGCCTTAACTTGGTGACTTTGATGACTTCCCTGGGGAGCTCAGATCAACACTTCAGCACAACTTTCAAATAAATACAGGACCCCAGTTCCCTTTCCTGGGATCTGTTCCTCTCTCAAGGTCCCCCTCCCCCCAGCTCCCTTCTGGCTTCCTCACACCAGACACAGTGTGCTGCTGGGCAACCCTCTGCTACATATCCCTGTGACTCAGTCGGGTCCCCGGCTGATTTTAGAATCGGAGGCTGAGGGTGAGCAGGAACGCGGTTGCTCATGTCACTTCCCGAAGGTCTCAGTGGCGTGATAGATCAGTCCCGCACCTTACCTTTTGCTGCCTACCTGCCGAAGGATGACTCATTGCTCATCGAGATGCCCCAGGCCTGAGCCTGGAAAGTGATTCCCAGCTTCCCCTTGGGAACCAGCAAGACATCTGCTGTGGCCTTCTGCCTGCCGGTAACCTCTGCTGCTGAGGAGTGTGCTAGAACAGGGCAGGAGGCCAGAGAGACTGTGCTTGGCTCCTGAAGGTGGCCCGAGGCCAAGGCTGTGTGTCTGGCCAGCCCTAGCTGGAGGGCTCAGCACCCCTGGGGGAGGGGAACCCAGGACCAGTTTGCCCTGTCCCTTCTTGCCACCTTCTAATGCAGGGATGCTTAGTGGGGGAGGGATGGCTGCAGACTGCTGCCCTGGGCACTAGTCTTTTTTTTTTTTTTCAGTCCTGGGGATTAAACCCAAGAAATTCATACTGAACTACATCCTTAGCCCTTTTTACAACTTATTTTTATTTTGAGATAGATTCTGGCTAGGTTGTCCTGGCTAGAAATAAACTTGAGATTGTCCTGCCTCAGCTGCCTGAGTAGCTAGGATTAATGCTATACTTTCCTGAGTTTGATGTGATGGAACCCTTTTCTTCAACAGCCTCATACTTTTCTGGAAGTCCTGTGTTCTGATCAGCTAAGGATGGGCTGGCTCTGGGAGAAGAAGGTAGAGACTCATAGAAATCCCTTCACCATCTAGGGCTCATTTAGGTCACCCCAATGGGGCCATTGTGCCCTTCCTTTGGCAGCTTGTCCTTCCCTCTCTGCTTCCCCAGCCATTGGAAGGGAGGTGGCTATATTAATGTCCCTCCTTCATTCTGAGCAGGTCATTGGTATCTCTGCCAGGTATTCTCCCCACTTAATGATTTGTCCTGGCAGCAGAAATATTACAGCAATGATTTCATGTAGAATTTCATTTGCTAGTTTTTTTAATCCCTTGAAGAAGGGGCTGAGCGATTAATGGTTCTTTGAGAGATCAAAGCTCTATGTGGGAAAGAGCAAATAATAATCTTGGCTGACGTTGACTGGGGACTTTGTATGTGCCAGGGACTCTCACTGTTGCTACAACCCTTTAACGTAGGCACTGTTTGTCATTCTCATGGTGATAGGGGCCAAGCCAAGTGCTCTTATAGCTCCAAGAATGCCACCAAGACTGGAAACCATGGTGACATGGCTGTGCTGTTCTCTACCTTTACCTTGTGCAGTCAGAAAGAACACCAGACTGAGGGTTCAGGAGATTGGGAAAAATTAGCTCACAGCCCCTGGCCACTCTGTGAGCTGCCCCAGGTCAAAGGTCAAACCAAATCCTAATCAACAGGGAGGCTGAAGGGGATGGCTAAGCTTGGTTAATGTCACCACTAATGTGCCTTCTTATGGCTGGTGGGACACACTGGAGGAAGCCTAGATCTTATCACTTTTGCACTGTTTGAGCAGGTTTTTTTGTGCCTCGGTTTCCTCACTTCCTTTCCTGAGAGATAATTGTGGCTACCATCTGTTGTGCTAGGAACTTCACAGAGAATGGTTGCTCCTCATAGAAACCCTGAAAGGTAGGTATTTAGTAGTCCTTTTGATCTATGAGGAGGAGACTGAGGGTCTGAATTTATCACCTCAACACAGAACATGGTGGGAAGGATTAGGCAGGTTCCTGTCCAAATCTGTTGAGACCCCAAAGCCCAGGCTATTTTCTCTCACTTCTAACTCACTTCTTCACGACCAAACAGCTGCCACCTGCCAGTCACTTCTTGAAAACATTCTCTTTCCTCAGAACACTCCTGAAAGAGGTAATGACTACCACATGGTTGAACAAGTTCATGACGGTTTGTAGGTTGTCCAAGGTCACACAGCTCAGTGCTGTTAGGTCTGCTTCTTAGACCTGGGTCTGCCTGTCTCCAAGCTGTCTCTCTGTTGACTAAACATTACAATTTCTTTTCTTTTCTTTTTTTTTGGGGGGGTATAGGGTCTCGCTTTGTAGTTCAGGCTGGCCCTGAGCTCACTATGTAGCCCAGGTAAGCCTAAAACTCACAGCAATTCTCCTGCCTCTTCCTCCTGAGTGCTGGGATTATGGGTGTGAGCCACCAAATTTGGCACTGTGGTGTGTGGTATTGGGGATCAAACTCAGGACATTGCACTTGTAAGGCAGATGCTGGAATCACTGAGCTAAATCCCCAGCCCACACAACAATTTCTTATAGCCAGTGAACATAGCTATTGTCTGTCAAGGAGAGACAAAAAAGGAATGTCTTGTCCTGTCATACATTCATCACCATCTACCCATCCATCCATCCATCCATCCATCCATCCATCCATCCATCCATCCATCATCCATCCACTCATCTCTCCATCCATCCACCCACCCATCCATCTTTTTGAGGAGAAACCAAGACCCTGAGCTATTCTGCTGGCTTGTCTGCTTGTTAAGCCTATGTCACCTGTCCCAAATGAGACCTCAATGGCGATGACAGTTGGAGAAGCCTCGAGTGGGGGTGGTTGTCTCACTAGTGTTTTGCTCTCGGCCGCCAGAAGGCAGGCCCTATGATGGACTCAGGGGTAGAGATGTGCAGTCATTTAGCTCAGGAAGATACCTGAAGACGGAAAACCAGGAGTAGAGAGATTTGGCAAAGTGTCCCTGAAGTCCCCCATCTTTCTGGGCCCAGGGTTGACCCTGGAGGGAGTCCCCACTTCACCTCTCTCTCCCACACCCAGATGGCAGGTAGGAATTTAGGAAGTATTGGAGGAAAGGAGAGGAGCAGAAAGACACTTTGTTCAGAACCTCATTTGACATTTGTCACTGCTAATGCTACCTCATCTACAGGGTTTTCCGCAAATTGCCAGGCCTGGACAGCTGACTGGGCGGGTGGCTAAGGGCATTTGGAAATCCATCCTTCAGAACCTGCCCATATATGTTGGACTGCTTCTGCATCTGATTCTAATCACCCACTGTACTCCATACCTGCAATAAGCCTGAAAAACTTGGTTCTTCCCCTTCCCTAACCTCTTTCTACCTACTGGTGCCTGATTCTCTTTAGGAATCTTCTGTGGCCCTCGTAGCCTTATTTCTTCACCAGTGAGGTAGGTCACTGTGACGGCACTGATATACATACAGTTCATCAAATACTTACTGGGCCTGACTTGGGCCAGACACCATGCCAGGCCTGGAAAATGAATGAGTCTCACAGCTGAGGCTCAGATCTGGCAGTGTAACCTCGACCTTGGGAACTGTGCACTTCTGGTCTATGTGTGTGGAGGCTGCCCTGCTCACCCTCCTTGTCAGTGCTGGTCTTTTAGTCCTCACAAAATCTCATTTAGGTTGACTTAAGACCCATTTTGTTTTCCCCCAGTGAGAACACCAAGGTCTTGAGAGTTTCCTGTCTACCCAAACCCCCCAACTAGTGAGGCCTACTTGAGATTTGTTCTCCTGTGGGTTTGATCCCACAAATTATATTTCTGTTGCACTCCTTTGACTTCCTTGGGCCAGATCCTCTGTTTTCTTAGGTGTGAAATGGGAACACTTTTATTAGCAATATTATAGATGTTGTGTGTGCCATGAAGGTTTGGAAGCTGCTGCCTAGTGCGGTTTTCTACAATCACCAGGCACAGTCAGGAAAGCTGCCACGCTTCGGGAAGGAAGTAGCTGATGCTCCAGCCTCATGGAAACCTCAGAAGGACCTTGCTGCTCAGACACTTAGTATCTCTGCAGTAAGCAGTGCCAATCCCTACCAACCCTGGTATCCTTTCACTGTACCCACATTCCACACTGGACAGTGTTTCTACCTTTGGTGCCTGAATCTTGTATGAGGGTGCCCTGGGGTGGAGCATGAATGTGAAGGAGTCAAATATGTTGTAGAATGTGAGTGGACATCCCTCAAGATGATCTGGCCCAAACCCAGACCCATCCTGGTACACAAGTACAAGCTGAGGCCCAGAGTGGGACCAGTGCTTGTCCAAGGTCATGTAGCTGGTTAGCGGCACAACTGGGGTAACCTCGTGACTATAGAGACTCTTCCCTTGAGGCTCAGGGTGTGTTGATCGATTGACTTCTCAGTTTTTCAAGCACAAAAATGGACAGCCCCCGGGAAAGGACGCAGGACGGGGTGGGGAGGAGCGCAGTCAGGAGGGCAGAGGGCGCAGGCACTGCCTCCTGAAGGCCACTGAATACTGGGCCAATATAATCCTGGGGAGAGCAAGACTGGCCAGACAACATAAGACCTGTGATGTGCCCAGAGTCTGGCCCCAGAATCAGTGTTAGAGACAGACTCTCTGGGTTCCCAGGGTGATGGTGGCCCAGCCCCTCTCCAACCCTCCTCTTTACAGCAGAGCACCAGAGGACCAACGAGCCCCACAAGGAGCAGTTCCCATTGTGCTTGCCTGCTAGGTCGTCCCCTCCGTGTCCCCAACTCCTGCCTCCTCTCCTCCTGGTGACTAGGGTCCTTTTTCCCCACTGCCACCTTGGACCTCATGACAAACACAAGGGTCCCAGGCCTGGAAGATCTATTAGTGCCACTCCTGACACCTCCTGCAGAGCGGGAGGAGAGGCAGCCAAATGCTGTGCTAATTATTCTAGCTTCCAGCAGGGTCTCGGAGGTCCCAGCCATGGTAAATCTTAACTTTCATGCTATGGTGCACCAGGATGCAATTTACTTCAAAGAGAGCATCAATCCCCACTGCGGCGTGTATCAGAGGAGTGTTACATAAAAGTGGCCCATGTGCTTCCCACCCTGGCTGCCTTCTCCCTCCCTTGCTTTCTCCCTCCCTCGCTCTCCTTGTAAGTTTGAAAAAGCCAGCCTGCGGTTGGCTACACATCTCACACGCAAAAACATTTACACACATGTCTGCTCCCAGCCTTATAAATCACCAGGCTTGGCGACTTGGCAGTGGGAATACAGGCCAGCTCTATTTTTACCAGCGAAGTCCGCAGACAGCCCCGGCCCCCCGCCCACCCCGCCCTTCCTCACAGTGACACCTACTGGTGCCAGCTCTGGCCAAAGGCAGTCCGGCAGGCATTTCGGACCCATTTCTCAGGCTTTGGAATATGTTAACTGACCAAGACCTTGCCCTTTGCCAGTTCCTCCCCCAATGGCCTCCAGCCTCAGGAGAATTTCTCCAGGGACAAGTTCCACCCAGGAAGCCCTGCCCCGATGCCATCACTCCAGCTAATCTTGCAGGAGGGGAAAGCAGCACCCAATGACAAAATAATCAGGCGACATGAGAACTTGGGGGGGGAGAGCTGCCATTAGGTCACCCCATCCCCAAAGCCGGGCTCTGTGCCCCCAGTGCAACCTGGGGGGTTGTTGTCCAGTTGTGTTTCAAGCAATTACTTCGCCGTGAAAGACATCTGTTATCTTCTGTGACACACACGAGCCTGGCGGCCGACGTGCTTTCGGCTAGGGGCTTGTGAATCCCTGCCATTGTCATCCCAGCCGGCTGGGAGCAGAGGGGGTGGGGTGAGACAGAGGCGCGTCTGTCTCTGGCCCTGGCCCTGGCCTCAGCCTCCTCCCAGCCACCTCTCAGGAGGCAGCCGTGCCAGGTCTAATGCTCCCAGTGTCATCTTCATGGATCCATTTGTGATTCCTCGATGCTGTAATTACCGAGGCTACGCTCGGTCTGCTCTGGCTCATAGCCGCTGTCATTAGCCAGGGGTGGGGATATCGCAGGCTGTAGTGATGTGGCCCCGGCTGCCCAGGGAGCCTCTGCGGGCTGCTGCAGGTAGGCAGGACTGTCTCGGCAGGTCCACAGTTGCCCAGGGGCTCGCGGTGGCTGGCGGTCAGGAGTGAGTCCCCTGCATGGAACCCTCGGCCCCAGCCGGTGACAGAAAGAAGTGGAAGGCTGGAGGCAGGGTGACACACAGTTTCAGCTGAGCCACTGACACACTGGTGACCGCGGACAAGTTATGGGCCCTCTGAGTCCTGGTTCCCCCAGCTTTTATAGAAAGGATGTAGTGTGTGGGGGGGAATGTGTGCAGGGCCTGGAGGGTGGGTCCCCCTAGACTGAAAGTTCCCTTCCAGCCCCCACTGCAGACCCCTCTTCTATTACCTCTCTCTGCCCCTGAAAGGGCCTGAGTAGTGTTGGGTGTAGGTCCGGAGGCCCAGCAAGGTCGTTAGATACATTTGGGGGCTGGAGTGGAAATGAACACCCAAGAAGCATCTCGTGCCAGAAATTCCGGCCATAATCTCAAATCCTCCACAACTCTGACCTCTTCACTTCCAGGTGGAAGCCCTGGCTGGGATGGAGCAGGGGGCTAGCTGTGCCTGCATTCTGCTCCTGCACCTGTAAAGACTCTGGAAAGTGAGAGAGCAGAATTAGCATAGACAAAAGGCTGATCAAAGTTTGCTCTGGGCCTTGCCCTCTCTTCTTCTCACCATTCCCAGCGCTGCTGCTGCGCATCCCAGTTAGCGATAGAAAGACTTCAGTGCTCAGCTTGGCTGAAAGTGAGAGTCAGCCCAAGGGGGCTTTGGACCATGGCAGTGAATTCTTGACAAGCTTCTGTGAGGGATGGTTCTATGGCCTCTTCCCTTGAATCTGGGTCAGCTTGTGACTGCTTCAACCAAAATACTACTTCAAGACAGGTGCTATGTGACTTCCAAAGCTAGACCATAAATGCTATGAAAGAGGGTATAGTGACACATACCTGTAATCCCAACACTTGGGAGACTGAGGCATGAGGATTGTGTTTGAAATCAAAAGGACTGGGGATATAGCTCAGTATAAAGGTTCTGGGTTCAATCCCCAGAACCGGGGAAAAGAAAAGCCATGTCATTTCTGCTTTGTTTGCTGAGTACTTATCCTTTGAGCCCCAAGCTGCCATGGAAGACGCCTGGCTATTGGCTGCCACACTGTGAGGAAGCCCAGGTCCCACCAGGAGGTTACATGGAGGCCAGTGTAGGTGCAGCAGTTAACAGTGCAAGCTGCCCAGCTTTTGTGTCATTTTAGCCCAAGCACCAGACCCGTGAGCAAAAGAACCCCGGATAACTCCAGCTTTCAGCCATTAAGTCACCTTCAGCCACTCAGGTCTTCCCAGTAGAGGCCCCAGACATGGTGGAGCATGCGTACTATCAGTGTTCCTGACCCACGGCGTCCATGGCATACTGTGATGGTTGGTGGTTATACCACTAAGTTCGGGTGGTTGAAAAGCAGCAACAGATAATAGGAACAGCCTTGTAGCCTAGGGTCCTCCCTGGCATCCAGCCTAATGTATGAATACATGGACACCTGTTTTCCATAAAAGAAGCAGGAAGTTTTCTAGAAGGCCTAGAATGACAAGGGGCCAAAGGATCTTCTGTGTGTGGGCTGTGCTCTGAGCCCAGCACAGCACTCTGCCGGTTCCAGAGGGAGGCTAAATTTGGTGATTTCTTGTCTTTCTTACTTCAGAAGCGATTCTCAGTGTTTGTATGAGCCCCAGGAGTTGGTGGCTTTCTTGGGGGCTGTTCAAGTCTCATCTCATTTCCTATGAGGCCCAGAAGCCTACTGGGCTGAGGCTGGGAGATGGAATAAAAGACGCCATACCTTGTTTTTTCCTCCTCAGGTTTGTAATTTGGGCCTAAGGGGGATGGCTTGGGAGGAAGCGGGAAGCCAGTTTGTATGGACACAGTTTCTGCGGTTTATCTGTCAAAAGACAGAGGACAGATTCCCACCCAGACACCAAGAATGTCATCTGGCAGTGTGACGTACAAGGCTTGGCCTATTGCTTTATAGTTTCAGGAAGGGGTGTGGCTGGGGGCACATTTGGCTGCCTGTAAATAGAATCAACTTGCTAGTCTGTAACTACAACAATTTACAAGGAAATCAGATCACATTTCTCTATCTTTTGGAACCATCAAAAGACTGACCGTGCACTCACTGGAGGGCTATCCCACAATGCCCTTAAACATTCACCAGTTCAATTTTACACATAAAATTCAATCAACAACAAATTCCAGTTTGGTATCTGGAATTTGACAATTTTGTGCTAGAGTGCTCTGTTTTTGATTGAAAAAGTGCTCAGGAGTCTAGATTGATAAATAGTTGAACACAGAGTTAAAAAAAAAACAACCCTGCTGTGTAAATACAAATCTGGTTCTTAAGCTTGCTTTGAGCTGCAATTTGATGCAAGTTAGTGGCTCTCGTCTTTGAGGGGACACACTGCGGCTACATCGTGGTAAACTTGACCATGAGTAGGATCCAGTAAGTCACTGAATTTGATTAGTTGGGATACGATTTAGAAATGGGGCGAAGAGAGGAAGAACAATTTCATTTCTCTAGAAGTTATTTTGAAGTCTTAGGGAGAAGCCTGAGCACATGCTGTACGTTGGTGGCCCACTGAGAGCGGCCCTGAGGGGACTGCATTCGGGCCCACAATGCCCTGATGTCCTTTGGTCCCCGTCTTCCATCCTAGGAAGCAGTCACCTGTCTCCCAGCTGTCTGGGACTGTTCGCTGGAGCAAGTGACATCATGGTGACCAGAAACCACCTCCCTTTTGTCTGGAGCAGTTATGATGTCATTCCCTCTGGCAACGAAGCAGGATGTTGGCAGCTGGGATTCCTCCGGGTCCTCCTGAAGTGATAATTGCCTTAGATTTTGTTATAAAGTGCAGCTGCTAATTATCTTGTTAAATCGCAGCCATATACTTTTTGGATTTTTTTTTTTTTTTGCAATCCATTTAAACAGACTGGGAGATTAAATAAAGCCACATACCCTAAACAAAAACAAAAACAAAAACACAACCCACACACACACACACACACACACACACACACACACACACACACACACACACCCTCCTCTGTTTTAAAAACACCGTTAAGAATAATTCTTAAAAAAAGAAAGGAGCGCAGATATAGCATAATTAGATTGCTTCCATTAAAAAACCATCATTGCAACATCCTCATATAAATATCTGCATCCCGTTGCATATTTTAAGCAATTGCATAATAAGCCCCCAAGTGAAAAGCAGAGTAAAACTCATTTCCTGACCACAAAAGGAGAAAGGAGTCACTGTGTGCTGTGTGTTCCAAGGAGAACTGGATGATGTTCCTCCCACACAGACTGGAAGGAGATTGCTCTAGGGCAGAGAATTAGGACAAAAATTAGCCACTGTGAGGGCCAAGGATGTAGCTCAGTGGCATAGCATCTGCCTGGCAAATGCAAGGTCCTGAGTTCAATCCCTGGTACTGGAAAAAAAAAAAAAAAACAAAAAAACTTAGCTATTAAGGCCCACACTGCTCTGGCTATTGGCCATGAGAAGCACAGCTCCTGCCTCGAGCAGAGTGAGGAACAGGAGGGTTTCTAGCCCTCTGTCGGGTCTCTGGGTGCACGGGAAATCCTCTCTGGGGTATTAGCACCAACAAGTGAATAATGTTAGGTGTAGTGCGAGAGATCCTGCAACAGTCGTGACCTGGGATTTGCCATCTTCAGGCTTTTACTCTTATGGTCCTTCTGGAAGCTTGCCAAGCAGGGGCAGAGGAGGGAGCTGGGTGTTGCACAGAGGGAGGCTTAGTGCTATGGTGCAGACCTGGGTTTGTGTCTTTTCGAAGTCACTCTTGCTCCAGTGCAGGGGGTTGGTTGTGAGGGTCAATGGGGTCATATCTGAAAAGCACCTAGGCAAACAGCCTGTGCCCAGCGGTGGAGCCAAGCCACTCTCTTGGGCATGTTACAAAGGGTCCCCCCCAGGTTATGGAGGCCCCTTTGGCTCTCCCTCTGCTAAAGCACAGATGGAAGTGGTACGTTGAGGTCTGGTTTGTCCAAAAGGCCCAGGTTTGGAACTGCCTGAGCCTCTTTGTAGCCCTAGCCCCTCCTATGGTTGCCCTGCGCTGATACCCACTCTGGTGAGGTCATCCTTGTGCCAACTTTTCCAACCAGGATGGATCCTTGCTCAATTAGCCCTCTGTCCCTGGACACCTTCTGCTCTCCTGACCTGGCCTGAAAATAGGTAACAGGTCTGAGGCTGACCAAGATCATATACTAAAGAGACTGCTGCTGGGATCACCTTGCTGGTTGGGGTTCCCTTGAAGCTTCTCCCTTAAGGACTGAAGGCATCTGACTCAGCCAGAAGCTGGCTGGGAGCTCAGTTGTGTGTGACCCTGTCCTGCCCCAGGCCAACCTCCCTGCAGCTCTGTCCAACCCAGACTTCTTCCTCCACCACGAAATGCAAACATACAGGTAAACTCCGAGTACAGAGGCAGCCCTGTGGGTCCCAAGGGACTGTGGGAGGGGCAGAGAATGGCTTACTGATTGGCTTGTGGGTATACATGACACCTCTGCTGAGAAAGGTTAGAACTCTATAGTGTCCATCCTATTGGCTGGCGCAGGAGAAGGAGCTGGCTGGGCAGCTGGGATGACAGCAAGGAGACACTTCATTGTCCTTTTTAATACCTTTTTGATTTTGGACAATGTGCCCCACATTAGCTAAACAGAAATCAATACACAAATAAATATTAATAATACAAAGTCATATACAAAATGCATGCAAATACATATACACATACGTATAAAATGGATCCGCATAATAGTATATATCTGTTATCTCTGCTTCCATAGCAATCTGACTTCCTTCAGGGTAACTGCTGCTCCTCACTGGTATTGATCTTAATATTCTCTCTGTCCATTGTCCAGGCCCACTTGGTGGCCTTCGTCTTCCCTGTATTCTTTTGGCCAGTGTTGTAGATATCTGTCACAATGCTTGAATTTGGTCCATTCAAAACACATTTCTTCTTTGCATTCAGAGAAAGAATCCACAAGAAGAGCCTGAGTCAGAAATGAGAAGACATGGGCTGGAGATTGAGCTCAGTGGTTCTGGTGCCTGCCTGGCAAGCACAAGATCCTGAGTTCATCCCTGGTAAACACAAACAACAATACCGGGCGTGGTCACTCACACCCACCAGCAATCAGTACCACATACCACAGTGCTGGGCGTGGTGGTTTATGCCTGTAATCCCAGCATTTGGGAGGCAGAGGCAAGAGGATCGCTGAGTTTGAGGCTTGCCTGGGCTACAAAGTGAGCTCAGGGCCAGCCTGAACTACAAAACGAGATCCTGCTTCCAAAAAAAAGAAGAAGACTTGAGCTCAGATCTCTCTATGTCATGTGACCTTGGTCCTTTTTTTGCTTTTTTTCTCTTGCAGTACCCAGGGCAGTGGCTCTGAGCTACATTCTTGCTCCTTATTTCTGAGACAGGATCTTGCTAAGTCATTAAGTTGCTCAGGCTAAACTGGATCCTCCTGCCTCAAGGTCTCTATTTTTCTGCTCTTAATATGAGGATCTGTGGTGTCTGCTCAGGGTTCCTTGAGAAAATTGACCATATGTATCTTCTTTTCATCTTCCCTCCTTTCCTTCCTCTCCCTCCTTCTTCTGGTCTATCTCCCCTCTGCTTTCAGACTTAGAGAGCCAAGGTAGCCATGGGCCTCAGATCTTGTCCCACTGTCCTTGACCCAGGCACAGAGCCCTCTGGTTTTGCTTGTTTCTTTCTTTCTTTTTTTTTTTTTTTACATTCCCCAAACCTGTTCCCCTCCTCCCTCACCATCCCCCCTCAGACCCAGTGCCCAGTCTAATGCATACCCTTTAACAGATATATGGTGGATTTTTGGTGTACATGTGTTTTTAATTTATAAGAATAGTAATTTAATATGAAGCTATAAATCTTCTTCCTTCTTTCACTCATCATGCTGTCTTAAAGACCTGTCCACGTGCTGTCTGTAAATCTGCTCTATTACTTCTGACTGTTGCACAGAATTCAGTTGTATGGCTCTGCCACCATCACGTGGAACTTGGAGGTCAAGCCCCAAGGGCTCCCTGGGTCATAGGATTTGCATAGACTTCCTCCTAAGTACCACCAGAAATCCTCCAGGATGACTATGTTACCTTGCAGTCTCACCAGCAGTGCACAAGAGTTTCCATTTCTATCATTTTCTACAGCATGTGATTTTATTCAGCTTCAGAAATGTTATCAATGTCTTCAGTTTGAAGTAATGCCATTTCAATATGTAATTTTCTGATGACTTATAAGAGTTGACAGTCTCTTTGTCTTTTTGTTAATCATTACAGGTTTCCTATCTGTGAATTGCTTGCATGTTGGTCAGCTTTCTCTTGCTAGGACAAAATACACGATACCAACAATTTAAAGGAGGAAAGGTTAGTTTGGCTCAGGGTTTCAGAAGTTTCAGTTCATGGTCAGCTGACTTCGAGGCAGAAAGGTAGGGTGGAGAAAAGGCATTCAATTCATGGCAGCCAGGAAGCAAAGAGAACAAGAAGGGGCCCTGACCAAGGACCAGATACAGTCCCCTATGACCCACCCAGGCAAACCAGAAGGGTGGTTTACTGCTTTTGTAATTTCCTAGATTTCTCTTAAGTCAATCAACTTTGCAATCAAGACCAATGATCATACTTGCCATATGATTTAAGTTTTTCGCCATTGTTTTTCTCTGTGAGTTTAAAAAACAAAAGCTCTGAGTTCCTTATCCACTGTGGTGGTGATGAACATGTGAACATACACAATACCTAATGAAGGCACAGAACTCCCAACAATCTCTAATTTAAATGCCTATGTTTTTCCTGTAAGAGCCGGCTCACTTCTTTTCAAAGTACAGCAACAAGGACAAAAAAAAAACAAGAAGAGTTTGGCAAATGACCTTCCCCACAAAGTATACTTCCTTCTATTTTTTAGATTTTCCTTGAGGGGAAGAGATTGAAGCATGAAGATGGAGATGCTAGGCTGGGGATTTAGCTCAGTGGTCCTGGTGCCTGCTTTGCAAGTGTAAGGTCATGAGTTCAGTTCTCCAGTAAAAAAAAAAAAAAAAAAAAAAAAAAAAAAAAAAAAAAAAAAAAAAAAAAAAGATGGAGATGCTAAAAGAGTGGAAAGAAAAATCTAAAGAAGCATCAGGTGTGGTGGCACATACTTATAATCCCAGCACTCTGAGAGGCTGAGGCAGGAGGAATCCAAGTTTGAGCAGAGCCTGGGGATATAGCAAAGCCCTGCCTCAAAACTGAAAAATAGAAGGTTGAGGATGTAGCTTCGTGTGAAGGCCCTGGCTTCAATATCCTGTAGTGAGAAAACAGAACAAAAGAAAGTGCAAGAAATTATAGTTAGGGAAGGACACAGACAGAGAGAAAGAGAAGGAAGAGGAGAAAGGAAGAGAAGAGGAACTAAAGATGAAGGGATAAAAAAACACAGGAAAAGACAAGTGAAATACAAATGGCCCAAATTGTGATGGACTGATTTAGGAGTTTTCAGCTTTCTGATGGTTGAGGGTGACACACAATTGGTAGAAGCCACACTTTAAGTGAAAACGTGGATCTTCTCCTGGGCTGGTGTGACATGTATGCCAGGCAGTGGTGGCCACCACAAGCTCCCATCAGTCCCACAATCCCAGGGGAACACCCGCATGTCACAGTGTGCAGTGCTGCTGTGTCAAGTGTCCTGTCCACTTAGAAGATTTTCAACTTCTGGGTGTTTCAGGATGTAACCTTGATAAAGCCAGGGAACATCTGGAGAGACACCAAAGCAGACAGCCAGAGAGAAAGAGGAAAGGGGGGGGGAGGGAGGGAGGGAGACGGGAATGGATTTCCAGCTTCTTTGGATCCCCTCTGCCTCACAGTCTTCACACCCTCTCCCCAGGCTTCTTTTCTAGCTTGTAGCCGGCATGGGCTGGATTGTGTGGTCTCCACACAGTGTTTGAGGCTCCTTCTGTCTCCCAGCTAAGTGTTCCCATTTCTGGCCTGTGTATTATTCTCCAGTGGCCTTCTGCGAGGGAACTTGCTCTCTGACGGTGGGAAGCTGGTGGGAGTGGGGGGTCAGGCCCAATCCTTGGCATGCACCCCATCTCTCCCTGGGCCGGTGTCTTGGTTCTCAGTCAATAAGCATTTGGTAAGGAGATGAAGAAGGGATCCCCAGCCTCTGCCTCCCCTGTACTCATCTTACTGTGATGCCCTGCTGCCAGCCCCTCTCTCTGAGCAATCTCCCATTAAATGAAGGGCCGAAGTGTCTCTAGATATCAAAGCTGTGGAATGCTGATGGGAAGGAAAATACCATGGCTTGTGTTTAATATGGATGTGTTTCAAATCTAGCCAACCATGGGAACAGATGAGTGTGGCCCACAGTCCAGGGGAGCACTGTTTCCTGAGTACATCTTGAGCATCCCAGCTTTCTTGCTTTGTAGTTCAGGCTGGCCCTGAACTTACTATGCATCCCAGGCAAGCCTTGAACTCACAGCAATCCTCCTGCCTCTGCCTTCTGAATGCTGGGATTACAGGCATTAGCCACCACGCCTGGCACTGTGGTATGTGGTTATTGAGTGTTGTGCTTACAGGTGTGAGTCATCACGTCCATCGTTGTTGTTTGTGGTTATCAGGGATTGAATTTAGGACCTTGTGCTTGGTAGACAGGCACTGGAGCCACTGAGTTAAATCTCTGGCCCAGCTTTAGGCTTTTTTTTTTTTTTTTTTGAAACAGTGTCTTGCTTTTGTAGTTCAGGCTAGCTCTGAGCTCACTATGTAGCCCAGGCAAGCCTTGAACTCAGCAATCCTCCTGTCTCTGCCTCCTGAGTGCTGGGATTACAGGCGTGAGCCACCACGCCTGGCTTTAGGCTTTTGATAAGATGCTCTGTGGTTCCTTTCCCAAAGACAGAAAACCTAGAAAAAGATAGGCTGCTTCCCTGGTGTTTGTTGAATGACATATGAACTTTTTATTTTTCGCAACTCATGAGATTATTCTTCATAACAAATGTCCTAGAAATTGTGGAGGTAGGAGGGAGAGAGAAGACTTTATAGAGTCTCTGAATGAAGTTCTTTTTGCGAGTCCAACAGTGTAGTGCGAATATCAGACTGGCCTAATTCATGATAGTAACTAAGATGTATTCTATCAGATAATGCCAAAATATGACACTCTTTCTTGTCCTTTAAGAACTGAGTGAGTGAGAAAGGTAGGAAGGGCATTTGGGGTTTGTTCTCAGTGCTTCATGGAGGAAGCTACAGAAGGTAGGCAAAGTGCTGAACTTGGATAGCTTTACTGGGTTGGGAGGTAGAAAGAGATAAGTGATCCTGTGGCTTTCAACAATAGCATTACTCTTTTCTTTTTTATGCTTTTAATTAGAGCTGGACTGGGCTCTACTTTTTCATGTTGGACCTAGGAGTGTTTTATAGCTCAATTCTTCTCCCCTTTGCTTCCTCATCTTCAGAATTTTTTTCCAGAAAAGAGCTAGAAACTCACCTATATCGTGCAGTTTTCTGTTTTGTTTTGGTACCAGGGATCAAACTCAGGATCTTGCACTTGCCAGGCAGGCTCTCTGCCTGCTGAGCTACATCCCTGGCCCACCAGTCAGTTTTTCCATTGTTATAACAACATACATGAGGTTGAGAAATTCATAAATAAAAGAAGTTTACTTAGCTCACAGTTCTGGTGGCTAGAAATCCAAGGTTGGTGCTTGTTATGGCTTGTATTTGAGGAATATTTTTGTTTTTGTTTATTTGTTTGTTTGTTTGTTTTTGAGACAGTGTCTTGCTTTGAAGTTCAGACTGGCCCTGAGTTTACCATGTAGCCCAGGCAAGCCTCGAGCTCAGCAATCATCCTGCCTCTGCCTCCCAAGTGCTGGGATTACAGGTGTGAGCCATAATGCCCGGCTGTGGTTTGTATTTGAATGTCCCTCAAAGCCTCATGTGCCCACAGGTGGGACTTTTCAGAAGTGGTTGGATCTAGGGTCTGTGATAACTACATTGAGTTAGCATAGTTCTAGGTGTGGTTAATGGAAGCCCCACTCTGGGTATGGATGCCACCAGCCTCTAGGCTTGTATCCTGAATGGAACATGAAGGGACAGAAAGAAAACAGGCTTGCTGCCTTGGGCCTGCCATGTCATTTGTCCTGCCCTGGAGCCAGCCAAATATGGACGGAAACCTCTACAAACTGAGCCAAAATGAACCTTTCCTCCTTTAACTTGTGGGTGCCAGGTATTTTGTCCTATCAATGAGAAAGTAACTAAGCCTTGTTCAGACTGTGGTGAGGGCCTCAGGGCAGAAGGGCATTAAGGTAGGAGTGCTCGTGAGTGGGAGAGGTCACATTGCAAGACAGCAAGCCAGAGAGCAGGGAGGGGCCAGTCTCACTCTCCTGGGAACTAACAAGGGTCTCCCCAGAACTATGTTAATCTCTTCCAAGGGTAGTGTGCCCATGACCTAAACACCTTTCACTAGGCTCTGCCTCTTGAAGGTCCCACTACCTCCTACCATTGCCACACGGGGGAATCAAGCTTCCAACACATGAACCCTTGGGAGACAAACTACATCAAACCATAACACCCCTGCCCCCCAGGGACATGGTTTGCAGGGTTCTCCAGGGAGAGGCATCTGTATCCATTTATCAGTTGCTAGGTGCCGATGAGGTCTAGGCCTGTCCTCAAGCTACTGAGTGTGTGTGTGGGGTGTCATCTAAGATGTTCTTTTCTACTTTCCATAATCTGGCAATCTAGGAGGGGGCCTTCGCTTCAGAGAGTCTCTATGAAAAGAAGGTAAGAAAGGATGCTGGAGGATCAGCCCTCTTCTAAAGCAAGGGCTACAGTTGCTGACCAAGGGCAGAGAGACAAGGAGGTGTATATCTGGGCTTTGCCTTAAGGGGGAACTTAGACAGGAGGTGAGTAGAGCAGTGTGACAGGCAGAGACTGCAGTGGGGAGGAAGCTGCTGCACGTTCATTGTGCTCCCATCACCCAGGCTCCTATCACCGGGGCTTGTGGGTTGACAGCCAAGAATCCTGGGCCAACTCCAAACCTACTGTGGTTTGTTGTAAAGATGCTTGGAACGATCTTTTGCTCCCCATCCCTAGAACTGGGTAGCTGAAGGCTTAGAAAGACTCCCGCACTTTGGCATCTAATGCTGTAAAGACCACTAAATCCACAGGCCAACAAGTCCAATTTCAAACCTCATGGAAAATCAGGACAGGAAAATGGAGCGCAAGCCCTTGAACCCTGACACCAGCACTTGAGCCTTTGGAAACAGTCAAACTGGAATTCAGGAAGCCCCCAGACTTCCCAGCTGTGTAGCAATACATTCTCATTTGGCTTTAGTGAAAGGGATTCTGAGTTGCACATCTGTTTCTCACCTAATAAACCCTGTTTCCTGGAGTAGCTTTTAATGCTTGGATAAACTGGCTTTCTTTCTTTTGGCCTTCCCTGTGATATTCGTAGTTGATTGTATTTTAGCTTTTGATTCTTCCCTCCATCCAGGTAACAGGACTGCCGGCCCTCCTGACTGAGTAAGCACGGTGTGCTTCCTTGTGTCGTTAATGCTGTCTAGCTGTGGGACTCGTTTTGGCCAGTAGCAAGTCAGTGGAAGTGATATGATAGGAACTTTAAATATGCTTATACAGCTTGGACTGGCCACTTGCTGGCTTGCTTGTTGCTGTGAGAAGAGCATGTGGTGGTAGCAGCTTGTCCTAGAAGACAGAAGTATGTGGTGTACACCTGCATCCATCCTGCAGTCTGAGTCAAGTTCAGCTGATAAACAAGAAATGCTGGCTACTGTGTGTCATTGACACCCAGTGGCTGTTACGCAGTAGTATTGGCAGTCATCTAACTGATTTGGGGCATGGGCTAGGGGAGCCAATGATAGTAATCAGATTTCCTGCTTACCCCTTTTCCCCACACCTCTAATTTCTTGTAACATTTGGTACAAGTGTTTTTCCTAGTGTGCATGAGTTAGTGTATGGATTAGTCAGTTCTCTGTCCAGCTGTCTAGATAGCTGACAGATTCCCACAGGCCTGAACACAGTAGATGCTTAATCTGGGCCTGGCCACTGAATACTGATTGAGTGTACATCCTAGTTGTTCCTTTTGTTTGTTGAAGGGAGTGGGGGTGGGGCCCGAGGCATGGTCAACTTATCTTTCTGCCACTTCTTCCCCTGCAATGTTTTTATTGACCTTTACATAAAGGCCAACCTTGAGAGGAAAAAGATGTCAAGTAGCAGCTAGCATGGACATTAGATTCTGAACATAAAATTGGTGTTCTTACCTCTTAGGTGAATTACCCTTCTCAAACACTAGTTCCCTTATCTAGAAATAAATCAGCTCTATATAACAGGATTGTAGTGAGAAGCAAATAATAATCGTAGTAGTAGTAGTAATGATGATGACGATGATAACTATAATAATAATGAGGACTACATATAGCTCTTCCTATATACCAAGCACTTTACATATTGTCTTACTTTCTTGTTGCTGAGATACAAAATCCAACACTCACAACTTAAAGGAAGAGAGGTTTATTCTGGCTCACAGTTTATAGAGGTTTCTGTCCGTAGTTGCCTGACCCAAGATGGGGCAGCATGGCAGAGGGGCACAGCACAGCAGGACTGTTCATGACATGCTGGTTGGAAGCAGAAAGAGAAAGAGAGACTAAGGGAGGAGGACAGAGATAGATCCTTCCAGGCCATTCCCCGAGTGACCACCTTTTCTCACCAGGCTTCACTTCTCAAATCATACTGAGCTATAAACTCATCAGTAAACTAATCTACATATGAGTATCTGGGCCCCATGGTCCAAACACTTCCCCAAATCCTCACTTATAAGCACCTGAGGCCTCAGGAGCTGTCTAGGTCTAAACCATAGCATACATATTAACTTCATTGACTCTGACAACCAACTCATGAAGTGCATATCTTATTAGCATCACATGTTTTTAGTTTATTAGTTGGGCAACTAAGGCACAGAGAGGTTGAATAACATGATCAAAGTTGTACAGCAGTGAGTGGCAGAGCTGGCATGTGGGCTTGGGCAGCCTAGTAGTGTCAGAGTCTCTGCTTTTTAAATTCTGCATGTAAAAGTACCTTCGGCAGCAGTAATAGATTTATCAGAAACAAGATGCACATGATGGTCACTAAAGGCTATTTTTGAATATCCCAATGTAATATCACAAAGGTTTAATCAAGTCATATCTGTGTGATGAAAAACATGGGTTTGAAAAATGGTGCCTGTGATGTATCCGGCTGTCGTAATGATGGAGCTGAATCTCCTGCACAGCCGATCTGATTGTCTCGAGAAATCATCACTCATTAAGGCGTTGGGAGAAAAATGAATCGGCCCCAGAGGCCACATGGAGAGGCAGCTCCCGGGTGAGCTGCTCTTGGACCGAGCAGAACTAGGCCTCGGGCAGCTGGGGAAGCCAAAGAGAATTATATTTAACATGAAACACAAATGCCATCTAAAAGGTGGCTGGCACAGAAAGATATAAATTTGATCATTGTCTGGTGACTCAGAAATCCACTGGCCTTAGAATCCCCATCCACCACTTTTAACCTCACAAGATTTCAGATCATGAAATAGAAGTCTTCACTAAAAAACGCTGCAAGAATGGTGAAATGTTAATGGAGATAGAAGGGAGCTAGGACCTAGGACAGAGGGTCCACATTTCACAGCGGGGGGCCTCAGGTGTCAGGGTCTGTGAACACGCCCTTGGATGAGTTCTGGGGCCTCTGGACAGTCAGCAGCCAGTCACTCAACTGTTGTTTGGCATCTGAAGTCCTTGTGATTTCCCTTCTTCCAAGGGCTCCTGACTTTTGTGGAGGCACCTGTTTAGTCAGGAGTCAGGCAGGAATCAGGCACAGCCCTCATCCTTGGTCCACGTGGACAGAGACCAAGCTCTCCCAAGGTCACGGAACTGCAGTGTGAACTGGCAAAGGGGACATATGGTTCTTAGCTCAAACTTCCAGGGGCAACAGGTCCCCGCTGCTCAGCAAACCTGGAGAAATGCCTGTCTGAACTGGGGGCTCCATTCCAGCCTGCCAGATCTGCATCTCTTCATCTCTGTCGGGGTTTTACAAAGGCCTCCACTTCTGGAGGGCAGCCCCCATGAAGGGTTTAAAGATCTTCTTCCTCATAGTGCTTCCTCTGCCATCCAGGGCCTGGCAGGGGGCCTCGCCTCCTCGTCCCAGCACCCTCATGGCAAGACAGCTTCGAGACCCCTCACTGGGAGCACAGACTTACTTGGGGGGGGGGGTGCATTGCTCAGTTCCAAGCTGGTGCACTGACTTAGTTATCATCGTACACAACGCCAGTGTCGTTTGTCTCCTTGGATACATGGCTCTTTTTTTTTTTTCTTCCCCTTTTGCCACCTTCCCTTCCCCCACAGTGCATTTTCTGTAGCAGTGTGAGGGCTATTTGGGGGAACGTTGCCCTCAAGCTACTGCAGACATCTAGCTTGTGCAGAGGGCCTGAAGGGCCTGCGAGGGTCCACACTGCCCTCATCCCAGGCTATCCTAACCCACAACCGGCCATTGGCAAACCCAGCGCCTTTGCTGAGGGTTAACTTTGCGCTCCCTGCAGGATCATGCAAAAACTCCCCTCTGCAGGGACTTTGTGGAAGTCACCTCTTCCTGGGTGCCTTCTCTTTCCATATTTCCCTCCTAGACTAATTTTCCTACCTTCTTGGAAAAGATGAGTTTTTTTTTTCTTGGATTCTTTTAATTTTTTAAATTTGTTTTCCTGTACTGGGGCTTGAATCCAAGGGTGCCTCACTGCTGAGCTATGTCTTTAGCACATCTTCCCCCACACATACTGGCTCCCTTTAAAAGAATATTTTATTTTCGAGACAGATTCTCAGTAAGTTGCTCAGACTGGGCTCGAACTTTATAATCCTCCTGCCTCAGCCTCTGGAGGAGCTGGGGATCCAGGCGTGTAGCACCACATCAACTGGAACACGTCTTTTGTCTATCATTGCACAGGAATCTTCAGTTCGGTTTCTGCCTCTGGGGAGCCTAATCTAAAACCAGTGCTATCTTGGGTTCTGGGGACACAGAAAAGAAATATTCCTGCCTTTGCAAAGGCTTTGTGGCTGGGAAGAGTTCCCGTCCAGACAGTGGACTCCGAGGTGGGGCGTGGCAGCAAGGTGATCCACTGAGCTGTGGGAAGAATATTTTTGTATACCTATTATAAGCTGTGTTTATTTTACTGTTAAATATTTTCTATTTTTGTGCATGTTTTACAATGAAGAAAATATTAGCACAATGATATATTTATGTAAGTTAAAATTAGGTGAGTAAACGCAATTATGGGGTGAAAGTTGTGTGTGTGGGTTGGGGGGAGGTGGTACGGTACTAGGGGTTGAACTCATGGTCTTTGGCCTGAGCTACAATGTCCTTGGCCTTTTTTTTTTTTTTTGAGACAGTCTCACTAAGTTATCCAAATTTCCCACCCTCCCACATCAACTT
The DNA here is from genome assembly GCA_004025085.1 of Thryonomys swinderianus. Taxonomy (NCBI): domain Eukaryota; kingdom Metazoa; phylum Chordata; class Mammalia; order Rodentia; family Thryonomyidae; genus Thryonomys; species Thryonomys swinderianus. The sequence continues at coordinate 24,380 of PVIC010022926.1, forward strand.
CCCAGCCTGCTGGCATTACAAGTGTGAGCCACCGTGCTAAGGTCCGATGTACTTTTATTACAAGAGAAGTGAGGCCGAAAGGCAGGCGGGCGAGTTGCAAATTCCAGCACAGCCTGGGCAACTTAGCCTGGGCAACCTGGGCAACACACACACACACACACACACACACACACACACACACACACACACACACACAAAACGAAGACAGGGCTGGAGTGTAACTCAGTGGTAGAGCACTTGCTTCCCGTGCACAAAGCCCTGGGTTCCATTCTCAGCACCGTATAACAATACAAAGCAAAATGAAACAAACAAACAAACAAAAAAGGAAAAAACCCGTTGTGACACAAGAGGTGGCTAAAGCTGGTGGTAGAAGTTAACCATATCCTTAGTGGGACTGGAGACCCCATGGTGCCATTTTCCAGCTCTGGAATGTGCTGAAGACTGTAATTAGGCCACCCCCAAGGTCTTTTCCATTCAAAACAAGCCCTACCTCTCTGGCTTTTCCTACCAGCTCTATCTTTCTGCCCCTTCATCATTTCTGTTGCTGTTTCTTGGACCCTCTCCAAGTTCCACAGGCCTGGCATTAATTGTAAGGCCCAATATTCCTATAATTGCAGGGTAAGTATTTTTGCGCGGATCACAAGCCTGACCTCCTTTGTTATTTAGTTTGAGCTGGATTCTCTGTGGACAGAGGGAGAGGCATGAAATGAGTAAATATTTAATTCAGGAGAAGCCTGCGGCTTCAGAATGTTTTCCCATTTGCTCGGCGCTGGCCTGCACATTGCCGCTGCCTCTGTCACCGAGCTCTGGGTTGCGCCCCGCAGTGAAGGACAGGCCTGGCCCACGAACTCCTCCTTGAGCCTCTCAGCTGCACCTTGCAGAGGGCACAAAGCGCTCAGGCCAATGGGAGCCCAGGAAATGACTGCACAGCAAATTGAAATCAATGAACAGAAATAAGTGGCTCGACATTTGCAGGTATCCTTCACAGCCACATTAGCAACGCGGCCATCGGCAGCTCCAGCAAATTTCACTTGTGGCTCATGCTGTTGCCAATGGGAGGTCCAGGGTCTGGGAGGGTCCTGTTCTTGGGTAGGGAGGGTGCTGAGGTTGAGACAAGCAGGAATGGAGGGGAGGGAGGGCAGATGGCGGAAATGAGCAACATCAGGCAGGTGAGAGTGCTCAGAGCCTGGGGGCAGGATCCAGTGGCAGTGCGGGAAGTCATGGGCATCAGAGAGGTAAGAGGCATGCCAGAAAGCTATTCAGAGGCAACTGGCGCTGGAGAGCGCGTATCCTACCCACGATCTGCGATGCCGCAGGCAGTCATCATTGTGTGGATGTGCTCAGTGTGTGAATTTTTACAGCACCCCATTCTCCTTGTGACCAGTGGCTCCAGTCTGAAAGTTGGCTGGCTGGAGCCCCAATGTGCTCTGTCATCACGAGACACAGAAGCTGTTTTCCAAGCCATCTGGCTCACCTGGCCCTCAGTCATTACATGCCTGCACCGATTGACACCTTAGCATTTTGGCTGCAAAAAAAAAAAAAAAGTAAGTTAATGAGATTGAGAAATGACATATAATCAAAGGTATGAATACTGTTGCAATTTAAAGATGGCATTAACATTTCATTACACAGAAAGGTCCTAGATGTCAGAGAAGTTGTTTTTAGATGAGTTCTGTTAGTTACTAGTGAGTGGAGGAAGCTCCACATATTATTAAATGATGGCAATGGTGTTAAAGATATTTGAGCACTTAAAATATATAAAAAACTTAAAACTTTAGATGAAGTCCTTGCTCAATAGATTGTCAAGCAAAAATGTCTCTATGCTATGTAATTTATACTCCTACAAACCCTTAGAAGTGAATATTCGGCCATTTGCTCATCTGCTCACCTTTCTATGATTTATCCATTCATCCATTCATTAACTCATCATTGACCATCCAACTACCCACTATCCATCACCTGAGCATCCAACTATCCAGCCATCTGTCCATCATCTGACAATGTAACCATTTAGCTATCCATTCATTATCCATCTGTCCATCTGTCCATCTGTCCGTCCATTCATCCATCCACCCATCTATTCATCATCTGACAGTGTAACCGTTTAGTCATCCATTCATTATCCACCCATCTATCCATGTAACATGGGTCAGACACTGTGCTAGACACAGAAGACACACAAAGAGGTAAGACTTTCTCATACTTAATGAGTTCAAAGTCTTGTGAAACAACTTTGAATCATACCTTCAGTTCAAACCCAAGTAAATTTTGGTTGCTTGCAAGAATTCCATGCTTAAACCTAGCACAGTGCTGAGAACTCTGGTGGGTGAGAAAAGACCCAAAAGTAGAAAGAACTACGGACCAAAAGAACCATCTGTATTCCTGAGTTCATCTCCCTGAGCTTCTGCCTTTTTCTCAGTATTGTTTTTATTCATTTACATTCATTTCCAAGACTGTATCCAGACCCTGGGTGCTTTTTATCCCTCTTTCTCTTTAGGCCTATGGTGGACACAGATCTTTTTCTTTTCCCTTTGGCAAAGTGGGCAGCCCACCACAAAAGTTAAGGACAGAAATACATCCTAAAATGTCCATATTTAAAAATGCATAAGAGGGTCAGGGATGTAGCTCAGTGGTGCAGTGTTTGCCTGGCAAGCACAAGGTCCTGAGTCCAATCCCTGGTACATCAACAACAACAAACTGTAAGATTGTTTATGGAGTGAGAACTTTCTGGCCCAAGAATTCTAGTAACATGCTCTGAGCATATCTACATACAGAATTTCTTTCTTTCCTTTTTCTTTCTCCCTTTCTTTCTTTCTTTCTTTCTTTCTTTCTTTCTTTCTTTCTTTCTTTCTTTCTTTCTTTCTTTCTTTCTTTCTTTCTTCTTTCTTTCTTT
>PVIC010022927.1:0-27261 GCA_004025085.1 Thryonomys swinderianus
TCAGCAATCCTCCTGTCTCTGCCTCCCAAGTGCTGGGATTACAGGCGTGAGCCACCACGTCCGGCATTGTGGTATGTGGTGTTGATTGTTGGTGGGCGTGTCTCCACGCCCAGCATTATATGTGGATCCCGGGGATCGAACTCAGGACCTTGCGCTTACGAGGCAGGCGCCGGAACCACTGAGCTAACCCTCCGGCCCCCATTGAAATTTTTTAATCATTTCTCTGTTAAATTAAGATTGGATTAATTTTTTTTCACATTAACAACTAACATAATGCTTCCATAAAATAGGAGCTCTAATCAAGGGATCCCTGACAGAACTCAGAATTTGTGGAACTGAGTGGTAAAATATAAAAAATATTTTCAACATGTCCTTTACATGTAAGTGTAGGTTACAAACCACAGCAGTGTTCTCTGTCCTATCATTTTGTCACCAATAGAGCTCACCAACATTTTTACATTATCACTAATTTTGCAGATATGTTGAAATCCTCTTCCTTTGAGCCATTTAATGTTATTTTATGTTATTAAAATTCATATACTATATTTCTGATATATTCTACTCCTGTTTCAGTACTTGTATTTTAGAACAGCTATGTCCTTTGCAATCCTGTATGTTTTACTTAATGCTTTTCATAACATTCAGAGAAATATCCCAAGAGAAAAAGAAAAAAGAATTAAAAAATGCTGTTGCTCTAAAGCAGTATACTTTTATCTAGAAACTGTATTTATAACTCAAAACAATATACATATCAATTCTTTACTTTCATCAAATCATATATTTTTAGTGGAAGAAAATACTTGAAAATATTTATCTTGCAATTGCTAAATTATTCCTTTAGTCAGTGTTTCTTAACAACATACTTCTCACAAACATAATATATGCACATTTTATCTTCTGACACAGCTAAAAAGAGCACAAAAATGGTTTAAAATTATGTATTAAGGATGTATTACACCCACCACTCTATTTACATAAACTTGAAGATAGCAAAATAGCACTGTATAAATTGCATATGTTATATGGTTTGAAAACCTGAATAAAACATTCAGTAGCAAAATTTTAAATATCGTTTGCTCTCCTTCACTTCAGACCTTAAGCTATACAGTCTATTACTTTAATTATCTACATTTGTTATCTGTTACAACTGGCCAGTTTACATTTTCTGCACGTTGGAGTAGGAGGCAACATTTTAAACATATTATCAGATGGGGATTCTGCAGAAATGCCATGACTACAGATATACCAGGTGCTTTAATTCAGTTTTAGAACTACCTATGTGATATTTCCTACTAATATAGCTTTCCTTGGATCAGAATGTGAAAAAGAAAGATTATGCTCCTGCTGAACAAATTTTGTTTTTATATGCATGTCAAAGAACTGATTATCAGAATTTAGACTTTTAAAAGAATAATATGGCATTTTAAAAAGTATGTAAAGTATTAAAATGAAAGTTAAAATACAATGAATTTAATTTAATCCTATTTTGACAGAACCCTCTTTGCCTCCTCTACTCTCAAAGAAAATCAATATGGAGAAATTATGCAGATATATTATATTTATGCATAATCCATTTTAGGTTTGGCTTTAATTCCAAATTCTGTATAGCATTCATAAAATAACAATATCTTATGTTTTATAAATAATTTCTATCATTAATTCTCAACTGTAAACTCTCAAACCATGTTATTTTGTTTCTTTTGGCCCTTCAGCCTAAGTTGCAATGGCTGAGTTCTTATTCTACACTATACATTATGATGCTTTACTGGTGACATGTTGCCAGGACCATGAAGAACTGAGACAAAGAAGGAAGAAAAACAATGGCCAGTGTGTCTATCCTTCTAGGAAACTGTGGAAAGACATGGAAAATGTCTCTGAAGCTGAGACAGTATTTTGTTAGTTAGCTTTCCAGCACTGTGATGTGATGCCCAAGAATAAAAGCTTATAGAAGAGAAAATAGTTTCAGAAGGTTCAGGACAAGATCAGTTGGTCCTGGTGCAATAGGCGTTAGGTGGGCAGAATGTTATGATGGAGGAGTATGGTGGACCAAAGCTGTTTACCTCATCTCAACCAGGGCACAAGAGCAAGGGGAAAAACCAGAAAAAAAGACGCTGGGACCCAGATGTAATCCCCCTCGTCATGCTTCTCTAAGCCATTTCAACTAATGGTTCCTGAAACAGGTTTTCTTTTTCCATCACTACAAATAACACCATGAAATTATGATCTCACCAGTTAGTTAATCTATGAATGAGGATGAGCTCTCAATGTCTAATCAGTTCCCAAAAGCTTACCAGCTACCAACAAGTTTTCTTTTATTAAATTTTGACTTTTATTGGTACATGTTTGTAGCACAGAATGACTAGGTAGTCTTATGGGGGAGCTGGCACACGTACATAACATATCTTAATTCTTCTTTCATTCCTTTCCTTTTTGTCCCTCACTCATCTTTTATCTCATTCACTTTTGCAAATGATCTTTTCCTATTTCCTATTATCTATCTTTTGTGTCGCTCTTTATTTACCTTTTAGGTTGCAAATTAAGCTTCCAAGACTATCAACTTTGGGACAGAGGGTTTAGATAACAACCATAACTGGCCTTCTCCAGCTGGCATGCATCTCTGGCTGACAGCTGCCTTGCATTTCCCACTTTTTCTGTGTCCCATGCTCAGATCCATGAGATAAGCAGAAACTGTTAGGGACAGAATGCCAGTCAGAGAAGCCTTTCCCACATCCGGGGCTGGTGAGTATAAGAGCTAAGAGTGCCTCCTCCCACAGTCACAGTGGGCTATGGTGAAGAAGATTTCAGTATGACTCATCAGGAAGAGATCACACGAAGTTATGAGGGAAAACATCTCACAAATTCAAAGAAGACTTGTCTAAAAAATATAGAAAATTCAATCTTCCAATACTTCACGATGTTTTTGCTACTATCATAATCATTTAAATTTATTCAATGGTACTGTTTATGCTCCTTAATAAAACTTTTGAAGAGAAGGTAATGGAAACCGTGGGTAAAGTACATGCAAGAAGAGAAACAGAATAAAGTTGCAGTTGTGAAAATAAAGTGTGCTCAGTCTCCCACCATATTTCAGCACAGAAGGCATGAAGAAAGAACCAAGGGCAGATAGCTCATCCTTTACTCCCACCATGCAGAAATTATACTGTGAAAAATAGCAGTTATTTGTTTCATCAGAATTAAAATCATATGCAATGTGAAGAAAAGCACTCATACTTTTGGAATACTGTAGCTATAATTTGGGGGAGTGAAAGAAATTATTCATTCTACAGCTTCATTTGGAAAATGCTTCAAATTAAAGATAATTTCTCACTGTGAGATAACTTTTATTTCTTTCTCACTAGAAAACAGCTCTGTAAAATCAGGCTTTATTGATGTACCCACACTTTACATACCAGTTAAGTGAATGAATTTAATTGGATACATCAAATGAGGTCATTTTTATAACCCAGTGGTTCTTAGTGGGGGATGACTTTGTTCTTTCTCCCTAGAAGGTTGAAAATATCTAGAGAACATTTTGGTTGTTGAAACAGGAGATAGGTAGAAATCATAGATGTTGCTAAACACCCTACAATGCATAGGACAATGTGTACAAGGAATTTCTTGCCTGAAAATATTAGTGGCATCAGTCCAAGAAACCTTACCATAATTACAAGCAGTGTGTTGTTGTTTACATATTCTATTGATACTTATAAATCAATAAGTTGCTTTTCTTGTCCTATTACTAGTCTCACATCGCCAACCACACACAAAAGTTATGGATTCATTCTAGCATTACTCTGCTCAGACTTCTGGATTCCCAGAAGCCAACCCAGAGACAAGGAGTCTTAACAAGAAAGTTATTTGGGAAGTGATCTCCAGAGCCACCAGTAGGAAATGGGGAAGTCGGTAAGGGAAAACAAAAAAGTCATTCAATAATGTAGCATTACCAATGTTTACTTCCACAGGAAACTGGATCTGACTTTACTACACTATCTTGGGAGACTGGCTAGAGGACTGCTCAGTTATCCCAGTACAGAAACAAGACAGCTGGGGATTTTTTCCTTTCATCATTGGTGGATGGTTACTCTCATGGCCTTACTACTGGCCTTCTGCACAGATGAGGTATAGTCCATAGCTACAGAAACACCACAGGCAGGAAGCAATAGGTATTTATACTAAGGTGACTTTGGCGTGACATAGTAATTGACAATAGGAGAGGATGGGCACAGACAGCAGCTACTCCATCATGATATAGCAGTTTTCTAACCAAATATGGATTCACATAAGGGATTACATAAGTTGTTCATACTATGTTTTATTAAAGTTCCCATTATTTGTTTCTGAGACTCAATAATGTTTTTGTTTATTTTAGCTGATACTGAAATACATAAAGATTGTCTTTATTATTGAGGTTATAATGTAATATCCCAATATACATATACATTGCATAATGTTTAAATCAGGTTAAACATATTTATCTCCACAAGGATTTATTGTTTCCTTATGTTAAAAACTTTCAAGATCCTTTCTTCACAGTAATTATTGTTATATACTGTTACCCAAATGTGCTATCCCACATCAGAAATTCTTGTTCCTATATAAATATAACTTTGTACCCACTGATCAATTTTGCTTTATCCCTCCATTCACCTTTCCCAGTATTCTCCCCAGCCTCTGGTAGCTACCATTCTGCTCTCAACTTCTGTAAGATCAACTTTTAAAATTCCACATATTGGCTGGGCATGTTGTTCATGCCTGTAATCCTAGCACTTTGGAGGCAGAGGCAGGAGGAGTGCTGAGTTGGAGGCTTGCCTGGGCTACATAGTGAGCTCAGGACCAGCCTGAACTACAAAGTGAGGCCCTGTCTCAGAAAAAAAAATTTATATATCTGAGTGGGATCATGTAGCATGTATCTTTCTGTGTCTGGCATCTCCATTTCCATCTATCCATCCATTTCATTTTTTACAGTTGAGTACTATTTCATTGTGCTTATCTACTACACTTTCATTATTAATTCATCCATTGATGGAAACTTTGTTTCTCAGACATAGTCATCTCATTCCATCTAGATGTGTATCTAGTGGGGGGATTGCTGGATCATATAATAATTCCATTTTTAATGGTTTTTAGGGTTTTCCATTTTCTACAAAAGTTGTACCAACTTACATTCCCATCAACATTGTGCAAGTGTTTCCTTTTCTTCACTTCTTTCACAGAACTTTTCATTTTTAGTCTTTTTTGGTAATAGCTATTCTTACTAGAACAAGGTGACATCTCATTATGGTTTTGATGTACAGATTTCCTCAAAAATTAATTATATTGATCATTTTCATGTATCAGTTGGTCATTTATTGATTTTCTTTGAGAAGTATCTATCTAGATCTGTTGCCTGTTTTAATCATGTTGTTTTTCTACTAAATTTCTGGAGATCGTTATACTCTGGAAATCAACTCTTTAACAAAATGTATCGTTTTCAGATATTCTCCTCTATTTTATAGGCTGTCTCTGTGGATGACTTTCTCTGATATACAGAATTTTTTTTTATTAGAATTAATCCCATATTTGTTCATTTTCAATCTTATTTCATTTTTGGAGGTCTTGTTAAAAAATAGTTGCCTATTCTAATATTCTGACACATTCCTTGTTTTCTTCTGTTAGGTTAATAAGATCAGGTCTTTTATTGAAGTTTAATATATCGGGAGCTTACTTTTGTAACTGATGAGAAAATGGGCCTTTGTTTTATTCTCCTGAACATGGATACCCTATTTCTGATCATGATTTCTCAAAAAACAAATACCTTTCTCTGCACTGTAGTTAGTACCTTTGTTAAAAATGAGTTGGCTGGGCCAGAGGGTTAGCTCAGTGGTTCTGGCACCTGCCTCGCAAGTGCAAGGTCCTGAGTTCGATCTCCGGTAACCACAAACAATGCTGGGCGTGGAGACTCACACCCACCAACAATCAACACCACATACCAAGATGCCGGGCGTGGTGGCTCTCGCCTGTAATCCCAGCACTCCTGAGGCAGAGGCAGGAGGATTGCTGAGTTCGCTGCGGCTTGTCTGGACTCCATAATGAGCTCAGGGCCAGCCTGAACTCCAAAGTGAGAGCCTGTCTCAAAAAAAAAAAAAAAAAATGAGTTGGCTATATGTGCATGAGTTTACTTCTATGCTCTCTTTTCTTCCCTTTGTCTAATACCATGCTATTCTGAGTGCCACCATGTGGCAGTATATCTTGAAGTCAGGTAGTGTACTGCTTGCTGTATTCTCTTTGCTCAAGATGGTTTGGTCTATTCATGGCTTTTTCTCCTACACATATTTAAAATATGTATCTTAGAGAGCAAAAATAAGGAAAATGTTCTCAATACAGAGATCATGTAGTACAGACCTATATTAATTCTCTTGCCTTCATTCCCAGTGGGTAGGTCTGGCTTCCTGCTCTATCACAAAAGGTTGAGGGAGAGGTCCTGGTTTAGTTGGTCCCTTGCTTTAAGGCAATTCAAATGCTTAATCAGGACTTAAGGGTGTGGGTAGGGTTTGTGGCCCTGTCTCGTACCAGGGTTCACTTTGGTGGGTTTCAAGTCCAAAGACTGACCTTGATTCTCTCTTCCATGCATAAACCAGAATAATTTCCAAGCTCTGTGCTTAGTGTTGGGGAGGCATGATAAAAAGAACTTTTTTTCTTTGTTGCTTCTTTAGTAACTCTTTCCATATTGTTATGTTCAAATCAGGGATTATGGTCCATTATTTGATATCTCCAATTCTTGTGAAGGTAGCATGGTTCTGGAGTGGCTGTTTCCCTGGTATGTCATTGGAGAAATCACTAGAGGATCTTGGTTGCCATCTTGCTCCATAAATCGCTTTCTCAGTAATCTTTGATCCATATTCTTCAGCCACAAAACTATGGAGACTTTCAAGAGTACCTAAATCCAACTCCTTCACAACATGGGACACATGTGCATGTAGTTTCTATTTTAATATTTTTGTCCTGGTACTGTCTACTTACTTGATTAATTAAATTGACACAAGATAAAATACTCTTTCTTTGTGTTTTTACTTTTCATCATGGATTAATGAATGTCAGATGGTCCTTGTTATCTAGATCTATTGCTTGTAGAAATATCTTGATGTTAATGCTTGATTTCTTCTTGAAGAAACATTAAATTCAAAGGAATTAATATAATTTTATTCAGGATATGGTGAGAGTTTGAAGCTTTCCATATGTTGTGTATATTTATGGTTTAAATATTAATGAAAACTTTTCATTAAATGATCATTCCAGAGAGGTTATGCAATACTAATTTATAAGGAAATATAAAATTAGTTTTATAGAAATATTTAACAAGTAGTATAAATCAACCCTCAATGCAATATGCATCTCTTCCCACACATTGTATTAAAGTGTGCTAAAATGTATAAATTTAACCTTGATATATAGAGGCTGAAGGCTCTTTTACATGATTTACAGGATTGCTGAAGGATTTATGTCTTCTCCTTAGTCATTTTTCTACTATCATTTTGAGATTTATATTATCCAATCAGGTAAAGACCACTTTCAAACCTATTTGAATAACTTGTGATAGATAGAACTTTTCCATAAAAAAATACCAGGTCACCCAGTGATATTCTGAGAGTTGACAGATCATGAACAGAATAACTTTGGCTCCTAAGAGTTTCATTATCAGTCTACTTTTCATGGTCTTACAAGTCTGTGTTAAGTTGCTAAAAAATAAAACTTTCTAGAGAAAACAGGAACTGTGTATATCAAGTTATCAAAAAGGTATACACATAGTTTAATTTGCATAAATTTATATACAAAGCATAAATGACATAATTTATCACCATGTTATTTAACTCTCTTCCACTTAATTTTTTTCCTTAGATGTTTACTGAAATGTAAAAAAAATCTTTTGTTCTCAGTTACACTTGTGCATTTTATTAACTGCTATAATTTACATAAATCAGTAGAGAATTAACAAAGGGGGGCAAGAACACTACATAAAAACATATAGGATTTTAGAGGCTATTTTATGAGCTTTGAGTTTTTTATTGTTAGATATAATGTCAATTATAAATATAGAAGGGTGATCTAAGATGCAAATTTGGGTACTATTAGAAATATTTACATCATGACAATAGAACTATTTTTTAAGCTTAACTATTCAATGAAAAGATTCTAACTCTACTAAAGATGGCAGCTTTAGTGCTGGTTTACTGAAAGATATTTCTGAAGAGCTAAATTTATAATGTTTAGACATTGAATATGGTGTATTTGTTCTAGTTTCATTTGTAAAATATGGATTTCATTTAGTATTTGACAAAGTGTTATAGCAATCAACCTTTTTTTTTAAGTTAGCATTTGAAAGGACAATCAGCCAAATTCTAATCTCAGATGTGTGAAGTTATCACATCTTTCATAAAATATGCAGTTCTGCAGTACTGTAAGTGGATTTGAGACATTTATGGCAAAGTAAAGTACATGAGAGCCACATGATGGTTGATGTCATTTTCAAGGAGAGAAGTGGGGCTTTAGTTGCCCCTAAGGAATGCGTGATGTGAATTTCTTTTTTCTCCTCAAGTGCCAGGAAATTCAGGCGCTTAATTTATCAGTACTGAAAGGAAAGGCTCTTGTGTGTGTGTGTGTGAAGAAAACAGGACTACAAATATAGAAATCATAGATGGCCTGAAAGGTACTTGATTCACAAAAGGATTTTTTCCTTCAGTGTTGACTAGTCATCGGTCATTTGCATTCTCTTGAAGAGATTTTCATGGATTACAGTTATGTGTATGTTTATGGTGAGCTTCTACACTTCTAACTAGGACTTTACTTTTTAATATAAACTTCTAATTTTTAATATAAAATTTCTAATTTTTTTCTTTTCACCTTCTACAGGGAAATAAATGCAGATAGTGTCTTCCCATGTAAAATACTTTTTTTAATGACTGCTTTTGATCAGTCTTCAAGTATTTTCCATTGTGTTGAGGACACCGTATATGTGCAGAGCTATTTATCTGATGTTTTTCACTTTTAATTATTTTTCCCCCCTTAATGAATCTGGAAACTTACATGCATTATGTATGAAGAGGTAGAATTTTCTCTTAGAGTACTTTATGTTTTAATCATTAGTATAGAAAATTTAAACAACAGGTAGCTATAATGATATTAGAAGATAGCAAAGAAACTTTAATTAATACATTATTTCCATGATGCAATAGTGTTCTGAAATATTTGCTATAGGAATTCATATTTTCAACACTTTTTTCACATTTTGTAATCAGACCATCTGTTTGTATAACATACCACCACTGTATTTCATACCATTATGTTTAGCTTTTTATTTAATGAAATAAACATTTTGTTAATCATAAATTTTCCATATTGAAGTTATGGTTCTTAAATATTAGTAAGTAATAATATTTCTTGTGGAGATAGGGTACTTTCTGACAAACACTGATGAAAGTACCTTTATTTTTAAAATACAATTTAATTAAAATCAGTATTAAAAAGAGCATATATATCATATACATATATATATACATATACATATATATATATGTTAAAGAAGTTACTTATGTATAGAATAGCTCTCCAATATTTTAAAGTAAATAATCCAGGTAGTAATAATGTACAGTCATTCAAATTGGCTTTTCTCATTTTCACTAGAATATAAAGTTTCATTTCAAATTTAATGGTGTTTTAGATTTTGTGGAAAAATAATTTTTTTTTATTTTTCTTTTTGAGACAGGGTCTCGCGTTGTAGTTCAGGCTCACCCTGAGCTCACTATGGTGCCCAGGCAAGCTGCTGCGAACTCAGCAATCCTCCTGTCTCTGCCTCCCGAGTGCTGGGATTACAGGCGTGAGCCACCACGTCCTGCACTGTGGTATGCGGTGTTGACTGCTGGTGGGCATGTCTCCACGCCCAGCATTATATGTGGTTACCGGGGATCGAACTCAAATCCTTGCGCTTGCGAGGCAGGCGCCGGAACCACTGAGCTAACCCTCCGGCCCTGTGGAAAAATAATTTTATATATAATTCTTTTTCACTTTCATTCTTAGAAATCATTATTTTCAACTGGGAACAAAATTCTGGTGTTGAGAAGCACTGCAGAAATGATCATTCTTTTGATTTTTACACACGAACATTCACTGATCAACAGGTAACACGAAAACAGAGTCACCCACTGCAACTAAACAAGGAAGGCTTCATTCAAATGACAAAGTAATACCTGTAAGCCATCAGCAGAAAATTATTAATGCACTAGTTCTTTTTGTCATTGCAAGTAGATAAGTCAGGTTTTTGAAAACCAGTATATCTTTTTCTTTAAAAAAAAAAAAAATGCATTCTAGCCTGATGCAGTTTTCTGTGAATTCCATTATGGTTGCATAGCTATTGATGTGTTGAGCATATCTAGCAGACACACTTGAAATTTTCAGCCAGTACAAGTATGAAAATTAAGTACAACTGACTGTCTGACAGCATATTTGGAGACAACTGATGGTGAAGAAAGAATGCAGACCTTAAATCTTATGGTAGTTACACAATTTCTAGTTCTCCTGACTACAGTTTCCTGGCCTTCAGTAGTCATTGTACTTCCTTGCCTCTCCTCTCTCAGGCCAAATCACAATCACAATATGTAAAAAATTAACACTTTTCCTAAAAATAGAATACAAGTAACAGAGAGCTTTCTGCCATATACCTTTTTTGGTTGATTCCTGAAAAAGAGAATCCTTCCTGATGTGACTTGAACTGTAATCACTGGCTGCTATTTTTAGAGACTCTGATCAATTCAGATGAAAAAGAAAGAACAGCTATTAATAGATGATATTATATCTTCTTATGAAACAGTAAGAAACTAGTTTCTATTATTATTTTTGATTAAAGAATATGATAGGTTGCTACTTTTAGGAACAAATGCAATATTAATATAATATTAATAAAGAGCTTTATTATTTATGTTAGTTACTGGGAATGAAATAAATGTTAAACATGCCGCATAAAAATATCATTAACATTTCTAATAAAATTTCTTTCTAAATTTCTTGGCAGAATTTTCTAAGTTTAAATTATATAAGTTTTTCTAGAAGAAAGGATAAAATTACAGAAAGTCTAATAACATGGTATGTCATTCATATCTCAGCAATAGTCTGATTTAGTAGTTATACGATGAGCCATGTTTGTCAGAAGTCAGAAAAAAAATAAACCATCTAAGTAATTTGGCTTAACTTTAAATTCTATCTACCTGGATGAATATTTTTCTTAAATCAGACTCATTTTATATACACTGATTCCTCAGTAGTAGTAATAATAAATTTAAAAAAGAATTTAGGTGGTTTCAAGGTAATTATTTTGTGACCACACCTTCCACCTCCACCCCTATATGGCTATATATTTCATGCATATTTTTTGCAGAAGGACACTGGGGATTGAACTCAGGTCTTCACACTGAGGTACATCCCAAGCCTTATTTTCACTTTGTTAATTTGAGACAAAGGCTCCCTAAATTACTCATGCTGTCCTCCTCACTTTCTGACTGGGATTACAAGCACATGCCAAGATGCCTGGCTACTCACCTGCTTTTTAATTTTTCTAGGATTTACTGCATCTGTAATGGACAAGAAAGCCAGTGATCCATTATTATATTCAGTATTTCCTTTCCATTTTTAACATTCCTTTCATTTTATTTTCTTGTTGTAACATTACTTTTCCCCTCTGAGAGTCTTTGGCTGATGGTTACTATTAGACAATGGAACTAAGTCTCCATTTGGATCAGCTCTCCGTCTTTACTTCTTTTGACTCTGAACAAACACTGGGAGGATTTTCTATTCCTCCCCCAGTGAGGGCCAATTCAGAACTTCAACTATTCCTGCTTAAATGCAGAATACACAGAGAATTCATGTGATTAAAAAAAAAAAGTGGTCGGGGGGGTCTTCAGTTGCTAATTTTATTAGCTTACCAAAATGTGGATTTCCTATGCCAATTTTATATAATATGGGACTTTGATGTCTCATAATATTTTTTGAAAGATGCCATGTGTTTTTGCCAGAGTTGATTTCTGATGCTTTAATGTCTGCAAATGATGTGCCAACAATATGGCTAATGAGATTAAAAATCAAATTAGAAAATTATCTGAAAAGTAAGTATTTGGTCATTGTGCATCATAATTTATATGATTTGTGGCAGGAGATATTGATACTGAAAATTCTCTTAAAATTTAAAATTTATTTTATATATAACTGACTCAATCATAAACAACTATCCTTAAATTAAATTGTAAGTAATTTCAAAACGAACAGCTAAATTCTACCACATTTCTAATATATTTGTTTTGGGCCCTTGTGCTTGAAAGTTTGGTGCAGTACTACTTGAGCTAAATCCCCAGCCATTGCTGGCCACAGCTTCACCTTCATTTGCTTACGGTTCCAGGCCGCGATTAGGCTCCAAGACAGAGTATGTTGAAAGGATTGGACAGAGTTTGCAGTGGCTGGGAAGAAGAGAGAGGAAGAATGCCAGCACTGAAGGGCAAAGGGCCACGCCTTCGATGACCCACCCAGACACACCTAAAAGTGAGCTGACCAGTCACCTGGGCAGATCCTAAAGCCAGCTAAATTTGAGCTTACTCTAACTGACATATATGATGAAGTATGCTCGCACTAAAAAAAGTTACCAGGCCCAAGAATTTTAAATCTTCTGTAATGTGAAATTCTAATGTATGCCTTTATGTCTGTGCTCATGTATCTATATCTATAAATTTTACCCACCCCTGACCGTAGTTTGGCTTTTTGAGATTTTAATTTTCCATGATCAACTGAGGACCAAAATCAAATTAAAATTCCAGAAATAAACAATTCATGAGTTTTAACTTGCATGCTGCTGTGAGACTGTTCTAGGCTATATTCATTAGCTCCCTGCTAGGCACTTACTAGCTACCTTGTTTGTGGGATCAGCTCTAATAGTATCACAGTACTTGTCTTCAGGTAAGTCTTCTTTTACTTAACAGCACTGGAAGGTTCCAGGGCAGGGATGCTGACAATTCAGTTTTGCCAGGTGAAGGAACAGTTCTCAACACTTAGGCAAGGGTGAAAAAAAAAAGTGCTGCAGTTCTAAGAATTATGGTAATTTATTCTTGTTTATTCCTGTTTTGCTTAATTTATAAGTTAAACTTTATCATAGGTGTGTATATTTAGAGAAAATAGGTACTATTCATGCTTTCAGGAAGTATTCATTGTGGGTCTTGAAATAGATCTTACATCGTTAAAGATGAACTGAAGAAGAATTTGGGGTTAAAGATTCTTTTTTTAGCATTTGAAAAGTGTTATGCCACTTCCTGCTACACTCTGGTTTCTGAAGGGAGATATGGTGTCATTTGTATTATTTTTTTGTTTAGATATTGACTGCTGTCAAGCTTTTTAAAAATTCCTAAAAAATATGAGTGATACTGCTGTTTTAGTTTTTGCACTTTTTTCCCCAATGTTGAAAAAAAAAATCTGTGCATCCCTTTTTCAAAGGCCTTTATAGGGAAAACTTATTTTTCCACCCGGAGTTCAGTCTCTGACTGGGGCTTTGTAAATTACACTAAGAAAAGACAAATTGACAAGAAAAATCAGATGGTGTCAATATCGCACCATACATTCAGGTGAAAACACTTAGAAATGAGTAGTAACTCAGAGGTACTTTGAGGCAGAGACAAACAGAAGCTTAACAAAAGAACAATAATGTTTAGATAAGAGATGGGACAATAGAGAAGGACTTCTCAGTTTCTAGGGCAGCAGATTGTGAGAAGACAAACAGATGGGCAAACTAACAGCAGATACATGATAGTTTTAGCGAGATTTGTCATATAGATTCCTTTGATGTCATCTCTGGTTGATTAATAACATACTTGTCTTAGGTGAATTATCTTCTGCCCTTCCTGCTTTGGGAAGACATCTTTATGCTGTGCTTTCAAGCAAACAGGGAGAGAATAGAGTTTCTTATATTTGCTTCTCAGTTGCTTTTAGCCGAAAATAATCTTAATATGAAAGTACAATATTTTTTTCACTTCATACCTCCTGCTCAATTCCAAAGAAAGAACAAATACCATCATGCTGCACCTACTCCCATCTTTTGATCTCTTTGTTCTTCTTTTTCTCCTATAGCATAAGAAGAGGGTTTTTCTGAAGATTTTTATCTAAGTAAGTTATTTTTTAAAAAAAAATGTAACTTTAATGAAATCTAACTAGGAAAAATTAACCACAGGACTAAAAAAAAAAAAAAGCAATATATTCAGAATGCAAAAGAACTTTGGCTTAGTCTGTTGTCTCCTCCTTGTGCTCATTTGTTTCCCATGGAAGTAGCTTACTACCCCTTGAAAGTTTCCCATAGACCCCCACTTCTTTTGTCTCTATGAAGAAAGTGTTTAACCTTCAACTATCTAGCTCTTCTTTGGGTTGCATATTTTGTGCAGCCTTTGTGCACGTTAATGTATTCTTTCCTCTTGGTTAATTTGTCTGTTGCCACTTTGTTTCAGCAGACTCAATTATCAGTTATTAGACTCCCTTATGACAAAGCCATGGGGACACACAAGAGTCACAGGAAAAGAACAGTGATCTTTCGTTGAATATGCATTTTATTAAATAACTCCACTTCTAAAGTATATAATTTCATTGAGTACTGTGCAGGAAAGTCTTCAGAATGCAGAAAAGGGGATTAACTTTTGATTCTCTGAGTATTGCTAGAAATAAAACAGCATCATTTTTGGAAACCTTGATTTTTTTCTATCTTGAAGCTTTCTTTATAAAATGACTGTAAATATCAATTAATCTTCTTAAAGTTACAATACTATAACCTGATTCAGTTAAACATACAAGAATGATTAATGTGTATAAGGACTCACAAGCAACCTACCATAATTTTAACGTAACATTTTAGAATCAGTAATCAAATATTATGTGGTATCTAATTTTTTTTGCTTTTATTGGCACATTTCAGGTATATATTATGATTGTACTCATCATTGAGAAATTGTACCTGCATGTGATATGACGTGATTCATATTTTTTCATTGCCCTGTCCTCCCTACAACATCTCCATTCCCCAATACATAAGCTGTGCTTCCATTTTTTTCACCTTGAAATGTTTTCTATCCTGTTTTCCCCTGAATCTCCTTTCTAATTCCCTTTTGAAAATTTTCTATTTTATAATAAGTATAATATTTTTTGACCTCATTTACACCTTCTGTTTCATACCACAAAAATGATACAATATTTATGCATGTGTGCCCTATATATTTCAGTTGTGAGTATGGCCTCACAGTGTATCCATTTAGCTAAAATATCTTAGGTTTATCTTTCTTTATGGATGAATAGTACTTCATTTTATTAAAGAAAAACATATGTTATATATCCACTCACCAGTTGATGGGGATTTGGCCTGTTTCCAAGATTTAGCTATTACAAACTGTCCTGCTATAAACATGGGTGCACATATGTCACTGTGGTATGACGCTTTTAATTCTTTCAGGATGATATCCAGAAGAGGAATAACAAGGTCAAATGAGAACTTTAATCCTAGTTTTTTGAGAAATCTCCACACTGATTTCCACAGTATGTTCCCCAGTGTCCATTCTCACCAACAGTGGAGAAAGGTTCTCCACAGCATTTGCTATTGGTTTATTTCTTGACAGCAGTATTTTTTTTTTTTCTAGAGTCAGAGGGAATCTTAGTGTTGTTCTCATCTGCATCTCTCAAATGACCACTGATACTCAACATTTTTTCATATGTTTCTTGGCTGCTTTTACTTCTTCATGTGAAAAAAAAAGGTCTGTTTATTTCCCATTTTTGAATTGGGTCTTTAAATTTGGGATGTCTGGTTTTTTAAAGTTCTTTACATATTCTAGATAGTCCTTGTCTGAAGAACAGCTGGTAAAAATTTTTCCTTACATGGTAGGTGTCTTTTCACTCTGTTGGTGGTTTCACTTGCTGTGCAGAATTCTAGCAGTCTTTTGATGATCCTATTTTCTCTTTTATTAAAGATTTTTATTAAAATATTTTATTAAAGATTTTTGTATCTATGCTTATTAAAGATATCGGCCTATAATTCTCTTTATTGATTGGGCTTTCCTCTGCTTTCAGAATTCAAGTTAATGCTTGCTTCCTAGAATGAATTTGGGATTACTGCTTCCCTTTTAATTTCATTAAAGCTTTTGAGAAGTAGTGGCATTAACTCTTCTCTAAGTTTCTTGTAATTCAGCAGTAAAATCACAGGACCAGGACTTTTTTGGTTGGTAAGTTGTTAATTACCTTTTCACCTTCACTAATTGATAATGGGGTGGTTAGAATTTTTGTATCTTTTATTCAACTTTGGTAATTCATAGGTGTCTAGGAATCTGTCCATTTATTCTGTGCTTTTCATTTTATTGGAGTAAAGGTTCTAAGTAGGTATTGATTATTCTCTGGATTTCTGGTAGATCCATTGTGATTTCATACTTTTCCTTCCTAATTGCATGGATTTGTATCCCATAAATTTTTGTATGTTTTACTGGCATTATCATTTAATTGTAGAAACTAACTTCTTTAATTTCCTCTGTGATCCACTGCTTGTTCAGGAGAATGTTATTCTATTTCCATGTTTTAGTGAAGTTCTGGCTTCTTTGTTTACTGATTTATAATTTCATTGCACTGTGGCCTGACAAAATATGGGAATGACTTTAATTCTTTTGCATTTACTTAAACATGTTCTGTGAGCTAGCATGTGATTTATTTTCAAGAATGGCCCATGTGCAGCTGAAAAGAATGCATATTCCAGTTTTGTGGGGTGGAACATTCAGTAGATATCTATTAAGTCCATTTATTCAAATGTTTCATTCTGTTCTAGAATTTCATTTTTTATTTTTTGTTTAGCTGATGTGTCTGTGATAACTGGGTATTGAGATCCACCACTAATTATTGTACTAGCATTACTGTACTAGTGCTTAATGGTTTTCCATGTCCATTAATATTAGTTTTATATAATTCATATAGTTGGGTATATTAGTATTTATATATATTATTTATAATTGTCATCTCCTCCTCTTCGATAGTTCCCTTTACAAGGATGTAGTGACCTTCTTTGTCTCTCTTAATGAGTTTTAGTTTGAAATATACTTTGTCTGCACATAAGATAGCTACTTCTACTTCTGCTATTTTGTGGGTTCCTGTCACATGGAGAATAGTTTTTTATCCTTTTACTTTCAATCTATGAATTATTTTGAATTAAGTATGATTTTTTATACAGCATATTGTTGGATCTTGGTTCTTAATTCATTCTGGCAATTTATTTTGATTGGTGAATTGATGCCATTAACATTGATGGTTATAAGTGGTATGTATTGGCTTTTCCTTGTCATGATATTTTCCTGCTGTTGGCTCATTTATTTTTTATCCCACCTCCACTTCCATTTAATTCCTTGCCTTGCTTAATGGCTTCATTCTTTGGACCTCATGGAGTTGTGACTCTTATTGTCTCAGGTGTTCTTCATTGTGGAAGTATCTTATTTCTTCATCAATTTTGAAAGATATTTTTGCAGGACAAATAAATCTAGGTTGGAAGTTGTTTTCTTTTAGGCCTGGAAACAGTTCACTCTAGGCTCTCCTTGAGTTTTGGGTTTGTGTTGAAAAGTTTGCTGTGATTTTCATGAGCTTTCCTTTGTATGTGTGATGTTTCTTTTCTCTAATTGCTTTCAATATTTTGTTCTATGGGGTTTCTGAAATCTTGAATATCATATGCCTAGGTGTGGATTTTGAAAAATCATGGATTGTTGGATTCATATATTATATCATTTATCTGTATGTCAAATTTTTTTTGTCTGCTTGAGAAGTTTTCTGCCATCACTTCTGCAGAAATTTTTTTAATGTCATTTGCACTATCTTCTATTCCTTTACTCCAATCAATCTTATATTATTCTTCTTTTTCCCATTATCTAGTAGCTACTGGTTTGATTTCTCATGGTTCCTTGCTATTTTTAGGAAATCTTTCCTCTCCTTACCACTAACTACAATTTTGTCTCCTTTGTCTGAGATTTTGTCATGACATTCACTAGTTATACTGTATAAACTTTCAGAGGAGTTTTTAATATCCTGAATTGCAGATTGAATCTATTTATTGGATTCTGTGTGTTTCTGATGCTGAGATTCCATTAGGTTGTTAACTTCTCTATTTTTTTATTATTGTCTTTCACCTTAGTCACTATTCTATTGTTATCTGAGAGATTATTTCTGACTATTCATTTTTGCTAGATCCTCTTTTGCTGCCAGCCCAGGGAGTCTAGGTGACTGAGTTTCAGGTTATTCCATCTCATAGATCCCTGAATTTCCCTTTAGTGTTCTGGGATTCTGGTTTTGGGTCTTGTTTAGATGTGTTCTCATCTCTATCTTTTGTTGTTGACATTTTTGGTTTAATTCTTGGGTTGCTTCCTGTAAAATGCCTCTTGCAAGTAACTTTCCTGCTAGTATTTAGAACCCTTAGGGAATAGCTACTTCCTTGGTCATCTTCCAGGTATAGTTGGCTCTTGGGCATTTAGTCTGTAATGGCCCTTGAGCAATCCCAGTTCTGCAACACCAGTAAAGAATCTTGGGCAGAACAATTGCATTGCCTTGGCCAAAGTAATATAATTATTATCATTAACTGCATCAAACACTGTCTAGAGAATGGCAGACTGTGGCATCCACTATTCTGACACTTTTAACCTCATGGCCATATGTCAAAATTAATGACCAACCAGAGATATGTTTACCATAGACAAACTCTTTATTACAGTGGCATCACTCTCTGAGGAAAAGACTTAGAAGGAGTTGCGGAAGATAGTGACAATAAAAGTAACGGGAAAAGTTAAAAATAGGGTCAGAGGAAACAGGAAAATCATGCAAACTTTGAGGAACTGGTGAAGACTGGAGGAAAAGACAGACAGAGAAGGAACTAATACAAAACAGAGCAAATTAACAGCTACAGGACAACCAGAAACTATATTCATCACCCTCCTATATGATTAACAACTGTGAGGAAGAAGAAAAGAAGAAAAGAAAAAAGAGATAAACAACAATACTGGAGAAAATAAAGGAGAGAAATGAAGAAGAGAGGAGAAAGAAAAACAGAAGGAGAAAAAAAGAAAAAAAAGGAGGAAAACAAAAAGAAGGTCCTGTGCAAAGCATGTCTCTGTCTTATACAGATAATTTCAGCTAGCCCATGGTAGTCTACTGTGATTCAAACTGGTTTCTCCCTACAAGGCTGGAATTTAGCTCCTGAATCTCCTGTGGTTTTGAACTCTGCAAAGTTCTATTGCAGGTTTGAGCCACCTTTCCCGTGTAGCAAGACCAGGTTCCAGTATGAGGTATGCTTACACCAACTCAGCAACTGCTGTAGTCTGCTGGGTTCTCATTACAGTGTCCCTCTTAACTTTCCCTTTGGTAGTCAACTTTCTCACTACTGGGGTTGAAATCTAAAGCCTTTCCTATATGAGCAGTGTTCCCTATGTCTGTTGCCGTAGTCTCCCCCTCTGTGATCCTGCCCACACAGCTCTCTCAGCTGCTGTGCTGCCTTTTTGTGTGTGTCAGGTATTCCAACGAGAGGGGCAGTGTTCCTTTCCTGGAGACAGCCCAGGCCTCTAGCGCACCTATAACTGGTTGCAGAGCAGAATGGGTCTCTCTAGCACCTTTTAGTCAAGGCCCTGGGTAGACCTGGGAGCAGAGCTGGACTAGACCCGTTCTCTACTTCACAACATGAATCCCCTCGATCTGTTGATCCCCCGTGGCCAGCGGTCCACTGTGACTGCCCATTTCTTCCCCTCCTTCTCTCAGAACTGCAAAGCGGCTCTGGGAGAAGGGAAGAAAAAAAAAGGGAGTGGGGGAGACTCCTCCCACTGGTGGGTGTGGCCGGGCTGCGGCCGGGCTGCCTTTCTCTTTCTTGTCTTCGGGGAACGACTTCTATGGTCCAACCTAAATTCTGTCGGTCTGCTGGCGAGCTGCTAAGAGTTCCAGTCTGCTGTGACTCGGTGGTTTTCCTCTTCTGAGTCTCTGGGCCACGCACGGAGCGGCCCTGAAGGTAGGCAGCTCCTTGGCACCATGAGCATTGTTTTGCTTCTCGGCCCAAGATGGCAACCGTGTGCTGGCTGCCGTTCGCTTTGGGTGAACTGGTTTTCTACCTTCCAACTTAAATTCCCTTGGTCTGCTGACCAGCTGCCAACAGTCCCAGTCTGTCATGACTGAGTGGTGTTTCCCTTCTGTCTCTGGGCCTCACAGCGGCCCCGGAGATATGTATGTGGGCTTTGGAATTAGAGTTCCTTTGTGCCTCTGACCAAAATGGTGAGCGCGTCCGGGCTGCGGTTCACTTTAGGTGAACCGGGTTTCTAGTTTCTGACTTAAATTCCCTCAGGCCACTGACCAGCTGCCAGTAGCCCCCCTCGGCCTTGTCCGGGCCGCTGTGAGGCCCTGGAGGTGTGCAGCGCCTTTGCGTGATAGGAGTTCAGGTTTGGGCCTTTGCTCAAAATGACGACTGTGACCCGTTTGCTGAGGGCGGGAGCTTCACTTACCAATTTTCTTTTCCTCCAGGGTGCACCTTCTAGAAGATACTGTTTAGGGTTTTCACCGTCGCCTCTCCCGTTGCTCAGGCCTCTCCCGTTGTCCAGGCCTCTCTGGTTTCAGGTCTAGCGCTCAGTCAGTGAGAAGCTGCTGCGTCATCTCTCAGACCTGGATTCCTGCGGGGGGGGGGGCTGTAACCAATTCGCCCAGTCGAGTGCCTTTGCTCTGTGTGATGTATCTAATTCTTTTTTTTTTAGGCTTTTTTTTTTAAATTGAATTCTTTATTGGTACAATTTATATACATCTCAAAATCACATATAACATTGGGAAATTTGTACCAGTATATGCCACAAGTTAATTCTCATTTTTACCCATATCCCTATCCACTCCCCCCTCCTCCCCCTTTATACATGCTCTTTTATTTTCTTTCTGTATCATATATATATATATATATATATATATATATATGTATCTAATTCTTATGCAATGATCTCATTTTCTTCTCCTTTCTCCATTCTCTTATGTTCTCGTGGTGCTGCACCATTTTGAGGGGCTTCAGTTTGATTTCCAGGTATCAGCACTTTATTCCTGAAAGAGCTGAGCTGGTAGCACTAAGATACATTTCAATAATTTCTAAATATTGAAGATAATAAAGAAGATATTTTGAAACTTAAAAGACAATAGAAACTGTATTGATGTTAGCACATATAAAAAGAAGTAGAAGTCTAGGTTTTGAGACTTAACTTTCAAGAAATCTGTTTTGATTTGGTAATAATCCCTGTCACTAAATCCAGAATGTAGTAGTTTTGTTTCACATGCTTTCAAACACTTTCTCTTCTTTTTAAAAATGAGGTGGAGGATTTTGGGAGTGTTTCAGTTGTATAGTGTAAGATAATTAGTTTTGTGGTAATGCCTTGTTCTATTATGATAGTATAATGGCTTATTTAATGAATGAGGTACTAAAAACGTATGCACTTTGATCACAATCTCAGTCAGTCCTCCAAAAAAATGTTTTGAGGGATCCTAGAAGTTACGGGAAGGCCAAAAGGGTGATGTACAATTTCAAGGTGCTTACAGTCCAAATAGGAAACAACAATAATGCATATGTCACAAGTCAAAATATAATTAAATATACCTCATAGAGTACAAAAAATATTTTCAGAAGTTCTAACATAAAAGATAAACCTGCAGGGCTGTCAGCATTTTAAGTAAATGATGTCACTTTAAAATGCAGTACAGCATCATTAGGGGAGACATAAAAACTGGTTTAGAAGTTTTTTCACTGCATAAACTATGTCATATTACATACATTACAGCTGACAGTTATCATCTACAGGGTAAAGACTGGTTAACAATGATTATATCAATATCTTATTAGAAGGGTTCATAGGGGCTGTGCTGTGTTTATTACATCTTGCTTTTACATAAATTAGTAATTGTGCCAAATGCATCATGAATTAATATAGGGCATAGACATTTCTATGAAGTAGGATGGGGAATATGAAATTATTAGCAAATCATTTTCTGTTGCAAAATGCTGAGGTTATATGTGTGGTAGTGTAGATTGTGGACCATCCAACTCTAGCGATATTATTTACATTATGCTCTAGGGGAAAACTCTGACAGTTGTGCACAGGAAGATTTTCATAGCATATTCCTCTGTGCTAGAAACCTTCATTTGCTTATTTGATCCTAGAAATGATTATTTATTACAACATTTGATCACAAGGAGGAATTCTCAGACCAAAATATGGATTCAACTGGATAGGCAGTTTTTTTTTTAATCAGGCAAAGAGTGCTCATAATGTAGTTGTACTATCATTTGCTAACATTGCCTTTAGGGATCTATATGGCAAGATTCTAACATTATTTTATAGTGTCAGAAAATATTTTATTATGAGTTCTTTTGTGTAGGTTCTAAAGCAGGTACTTTAGAGAACTGAATTGGTGAAAGGAACCTTATGTTTTTATGTATTTGGATTGTTGAAGGATCTTCAATGTGGCTGTAAGCAAATCTTTTTACACAAAATATGGCTATTAACTATGAGCTATCTCCTTTTACACTTCCTGGGTCTTCACCAGCCACACTGAAACTACTCAACAGAGTTAAAATATTTCAAATAACTGGAGACAAAAAAAATTTATTTTTTGATTCTACGTTAATACCTATAAGTTATAATGCACAGTACATTTGAATAAAATGCCATAGGCTGAAGAACAATAAAAAGAAAGGAATGTTTAAAACTGGTAAAAATATAGGCTGCATTTAGATTCAATCACTATCATTTTTCCATCACAAAGGGAAGGGACACATAGGTGAAACTATTGTTTGGAAAGATGAAGTAGAATCTTTTCTAGCTTCTCTGATCTCTTATCAATAACATCATTTTACTTGATGATAATGGAAATGAGACCTACCACATGTGTACAAATTCAGTTCCCTGAGTGACAGACAAAAGAAGTGCAGGATAGGGTTGGATACTTGGTAGGTTATTGAATAGGAAGAGGTACAAAGGGCTTATTGCAACAGTGGAAAGATATATTTTAAATGTGAAAACAACTGTATGAGTGCATCAGTTTGTCAAGACTCAGTAACTGTATGCATGTAATAGATATATCTGATTGTATTTAACTTGTATTTCACTAAGGATTTTGAAAAAAATGCTGATATGCAAAAGGATTATTCACATGAAATAGTTCTGTGTTCTAAAAGGTCAATATTATATTGAAAGACAAATGAAGTGTTGTTGAGAATAAATACCCAGAGTTACTGAGAATTTAACAAAACAAAAGTGAAACATTTAAAAGTTTCATATGTTATCTCAACAAGTGTGTATAAAAGTGTGAATGTATGCATGAAAAAATAAGTATCTTATTGCTAATAACTCCAAACTATATAATTTGTTACCTATAAACATTGAGAAGTTCCCTTTCTTAAAAATTATAATATACCTGTAATTGGAGCATTCAGAGAGGCTGAGCCAGGAGGATGGGAATTTCTAGCACATTATGGGAGCCTAGTGATTTAGAGTACTTGTTTTAAAAATAAATAGGTAAATACTAAAAAAAAATAAAAAGGACTGAGGGTAGAACTTACACATACCTTAGTGTGTATCATTTCAGATTTTGCTCATTTTATGAAATTTTTTGTATCCAAACTCATTGGGTTGACTAAACGTGTCAATCCCAAAGTTTATTCCTAAGGTTTTCCCAGTCAACATTTTAAAGTTGTTATCAAAGAGATTTTATAGCAAATTTTTAAACTTTCCTCTTGTACGTAAACTAAAAGGGTTATATCTTCATAAATGCACTGGCATGTAATCCACAGTGTTATCAGCATTCAGTGCTTTCCCATCTTCTTGTGAACTTTCTCAGTCAATGCCTGTTCATTCCATGCTCAGAGATGGCAGTATTTTCATTTATTTCCCCCACAGACTGTTCTAAGATTTATATAAATAAAATTATACTCTTCTCTGTGTCCAGCCTGTTTGTTTTGCCATCATACTTTGAGCTTTACTATATACATATATAGGTGATCTATAATACTTAGTATTCAACAGTAGAAATAAAGCATCTTTTTGTTATCCATTTTCCCGTTGATTATTATTTAAGTTGGTTCCAACTTGGCTTTTCTGAATAAGTATTTTCACTTTTACTGTGTTGTTTTTATGTATGTAGGATTTACACCTCTGGGGTAAATATTTGAAATGCATATCTTATGCCATAGAGTTACAGGATGGTTCTTTTTGAGAATCTGCCAGACTTAACTTCTTGGGCGTTTGCATCATTTTACTTCTTTCAGCAATGTATGTGAGTGTTACTTATTAACCAGTATTTTAAAGCTATTAACTTCAAAGAGATTTTAGTACTCAGTACAAAATAGTGGCCTAAACAGACAGTGTGATCACTGTCATCATAGTTTGATAAAATGTAAAACTTAAAATAAGAGTGTGCTACTTTTAGCTATAAGAGGTCATTTTGTAGGGCAAGAGTTAAATGTCAAAAAGCAAAGAATAGTTTGAGCTTCTGCTAATTGTCAGGTAGATTAAGAAGTCCTTGACTTTGCAGCTGTCCTTGCCAGATTTCACTACTGTCATATATGCTTCAACATCAGATTTTTTTGATATAGATATATTTTTAGCATCTTGAAAGTTTGATAATTTCCTGTGTTTTTCTTCTCAGAAGCCAGCACAAGCCACCATTTCTCACCTACTTAATTGTAAAGTACATTACTCAGCCAGAAATAAACACCTGCCCTCATTTTTGTCCCATATCTTTGTAGAGTCCTTGTCAGCTCTGACTTTTCTGTATGCCTCTTATGTCTTCCCACATAGGTTTTGGGATCAGAGAGAACTCAAATTCTAACAGCCTCTTCCTGGCAGTTGCAACTCAAAAAAGTTACTTATCAGAGAAGAGGAGAAATTCAGGCATTAAACACTACATAAAGAAATACAAATGAAGTTCTTAAGTGATTGAGAATGCCAGGAATTTTTAATTATCAGTTATTGCAACAGCAAGAGTTTTCTAAATGTGGTGCCACAGTCGAATTTTGCTACTTCATGCTTTCTAAATGTATCTTGTTTTTTGCCTGCCCTTATTCATACTGTTCCTCCCTCTGTGAATCCCCGCCCCCGTCTCTCATAAAAATTCCTATCACAAAACAAAACAAGCTTTCCTCCACCCAAATTAAATTCTTACGATAATACTTAAGTCAAACACCATCAGTCCGGTCTTTTCTGATGTCTCCAAACATCCTTCCCAGAAAACAAATGAATATAACTTTCACAGGAAGTCTAACTGTCCTTTAAAACTAAATAAAACAATGTTTGTTTCAGTGATAAATTAACCTCACTTCTAATACTATTAGTGAATAAATTATTATGAAAATAAAGATTTTATTTACTTACATATCTTGCCCTTTGCAAGCTGGAGAGAAAACTATACCATGTAAATTTGACATCGTGATCATCACCCTGATGTGTTTACATACTTCCTGTTTCTCAGGCTGGGTGCAGAGCGCTGACCTGCATCATGTCACTTAATCCTCACCATTTACCTCTGGAAGTAACTTTTAAAAGAAACTAATTTACTGAATTATGTGCAATTTATGTCTAAGACTTGTTGTCTCACAGGCCTAACTGGTGCTCATGAGCTGTTTATTGTATGAAAAAATTCAAATGCACATTCAGAATTTTACTCACATTTTTTCTTCCAAATACTCTATAATAATTTGCTGCATTTGTTATTGAGACTCAGGATGGACATTACCAGAAAAATCAGCAGAGAGATGCCAATTTTGTCTTTAGTTATGACAGAGGCGGAAAAAGAAAAAGCAGCAATGTCTAATTTCTGCCTTTAAAGTATTTTCCTTTTATTTCTTCACAGGCCATCCATGAGTTTCAGCCTAAACACATGTAAATTGGATTACGATTAGAATGAATGAAATACTATGTGAGATTTTTAAATGCTTATCTGTAGTACAGGATTCAACGTGCCCATATACTGGAAAGTTCACCTATCTTTGGCATTGAATGTTTTTAGTAGTTAATTTGAGATATAAACATATCTCCTTCAGGCTTGGAGAGACCTGCTTCTATCAACAAAACAAAACAAGCTTTTCTCCACCCCAATGAAACTTCCTTCTGATTTAATCAAAATATATATTTTTTGTATAATATTTGTTTTAAGACATGAGTGGTGGCACTCATCTACAATTCCAGCAGTCGGGGAGGCTGAGGTAGAAAGATAAAATTTCTAGCTTAGCTGGGCAACTTGGCATCTTAGTAGTACTCTATCGCAAAATAAAAAAAGTTGGAAAAAAGGGGTAGGAATTAGCTCAGTGTGATATAGTCCCATTATAGTCCCATTATTGGGATATAGTCCCATTATTGAGATATAGTCCCAATACTGGAGGCAAAAAAGAACTTTTATTTGAAATTCAGCTTATTTATTGTGCCTTTGGATATTGAATGCTATTTTAAATCATTTTATTGAGGTGTAACATATTAAAAATCCACTGAAATGTATGGCTTAATGAGTTCTGACAAATGTGTATCCTTGTGAAACCATTATCATTTAAGGCATGTACCATTTCCACAACCTTACAAAGCTCTTTGAGTCTTCTTAGCAGTCACTTCCTCCCAGGGCCCCTCCAGGCAACCCTGGCTTTGCTTTATGATGCTGTACATCAATATTGCTGCATTCACAGTTTTTCATGTGTAGAATCAAACTGTATCTAGTCATCTGTCACTGGCTTGTTGATTGTTCCAAATCTTTGAGATTCATGTAAATTCATTTTTTCCATATATTTTACAGAACTGAAGAGTATAGAATAGAATATGAATTGATGTTCATTTTATGTATGGATGTTTGGTTATTTTAGCACTATGTGCTAAAAAGTTTCTTTTTTTTTTTTTTTTTTTAATGGGATAGGGTCTTGCTTTGTAATTTAGAATGGCCCTGAGCTCAATGTAGCCGAGGCAAGCCTTGAACTCAGCAAGCCTTCTGCCTGGGCTTCCTGAGGGCGAGTGCTAGGATTATAGGCATGAGCCACAACACCCAGCACTGTGGTATGTGGTACTGATTGCTGGTGTGTTTGAGTCACCCTGCCTGGTACTGTTGTATGTAGTTACCAGGGATTGATCCAGAGACCTTAGGTTTTCTAGGAAGGCACTGAACCACTGAGCTAAATCTCCAACCCTAAAAAGATTTTTTATTTGTTTACTTTTTCAGACTAAA
>PVIC010022928.1:0-27249 GCA_004025085.1 Thryonomys swinderianus
CCCCTCCCCCTCCCCTTCTCTCGCTCTGTGCCAGCCTCGGCCCGGAGACAGTTCTACCAGGCAGCAGGTTTACTTCTGTGCAGAGGTCTTCGAGCGGGCTGCGCCCTCTGACTGAACTGCCCACGCCTGACTCCCTGTCAGCCTGCCCAGTGCCAGGCGGCCCTCACCATCCTGTCTGCCTCTCCGTTGCCCTCCTTCTCCCCATTATCCCCCTTGACCCAAAGTTTCTCTGTCACCTTAGTCCTCCTGGCTCCCTGGCCGAGAAGCTGCACGGGTCTGGCTCCACTCTGACTCTCAGGCCCAAAGCGGGTGCTCAGTGAACCCTGGGAGCGGGAAGGGCGTGCCTCGCCCGAGGCCCAGCTTGGTCTGTGAGCGGAGTGGCTGACGCCCTGCGGTGCCCCAGCCCCGTGGCCCGTCCCGAGCGGTGGGGTCTGAGCCTCAGGGACTCGGTCTCTGGCTTGAAGTCCTGGGGAAGGTGCTTTGGGAGGCGTGGGGCATTTGGGATTTGGCTGTGGCCCCAGCCGTGAGGCCCAGAGCCACCCCTGGGCTCTCCGTGAAGAGGCTGCGGTGGACGGGGCTCCTGGCTACACCCCGATCTAGCTCCCTATCTCTGCTCCCACAGCATTCTTGGATCTCAGCAGGTGGCTGTGACCCAGATTTGCTTGTTGAGGGGCAGGATGGCTGCTCTGGCTACCCACACTCCTCCCTGGGTCTTTGTCTTAGTCGTTTGATTTGAGACAGAGTTTCAGTGTATCGTTCAGGCTGGCCTTGAACTCGCTATGTAGCCCAGGCCGGCCTCGAACTCACAGGGATCCTCCTGCCTCAGCTTCCCGAATGCTGGAATCACAGGCGTGTGCCACCACACCGTCTTGGTTTTTCTTTTCTATCGGTAAGGGTTTGTTTTATTCTCGGTGTCCAGTGAGATATCCCTGCCCCCTAAGACTTCCCTGTTTGCTGGCAGTTTCTCAGGATTGCCTTGATTCTTCCCTAAGCCGTTTTAAGAATAAGAGCTGTGGGCCAGAGGGTTAGCTCAGTGGTTCCGGCGCCTGCCTCACAAGTGCAAGGTCCTGAGTTCGATCCCCGGTAACCACATAGAATGCTGGGTGTGGAGACACGCCCACCAACAATCAACACCGCATACTACAATGCCGGAAGTGGTGGCTCACGCCTGTCATCCCAGCACTTGGGAGGCAGAGACAGGAGGATTGCTGAGTTCGCGGCGGCTTGCCTGGGTACCATAGTGAGCTCAGGGCCAGCCTGAACTACAAAGCGAGACCCTGTCTCAAAAAAAAAAAAAAAAATTCCAGCCCTGAAATCAAACCCA
The DNA here is from genome assembly GCA_004025085.1 of Thryonomys swinderianus. NCBI lineage: Eukaryota > Metazoa > Chordata > Mammalia > Rodentia > Thryonomyidae > Thryonomys > Thryonomys swinderianus. The sequence continues at coordinate 1,325 of PVIC010022928.1, forward strand.
GGGCCTTGCACACGCCAGCCTTGTGCTCACTGCGCATGACACCCCAAACTCCCGGGGTTCTTGGCGTCTCTAGACGCTGGGCCCCCTGGATATCTGCCTACCAGTCTCTTCTATTCCCGCTCCTGCCTCAAGACACTTAACTCATGTATCTAGCATTTAAAAACAAATCTTCTCATTTGTCTTTTTTTACTTCTGTGAATTTATTTGGGAAGAAAACGTCTCTCTCGCGCGGAAGGGGGAAGGTGGTCACCCTTGCCGTAGGTGGAAGGGGCCACAGACATAATTTCGGAGAGACCCCGGCGCACCTCGGCGCCCTCCGTGTGGCCGGAGCCCGGGCCCACAGCCTGGCTCCTCCCCGGTCCGCGGGGTGTTAGTGCCGAGGCTCCCTCTCCACGCCGCTCCCGAGAGCTGGACGACGCCTCTGTGATTCCGTCACTCTGGGGCCCCTCCATGGCTCTCCGCACCGTGAGCCGTCGCTTCTCTGTGTGAGTCGGGCCGGGGAAGGGCCGGGACCCCGCGGGGCGGCCGTGCCGCAGACTTTCCTCCTGGGAAGCAGGTGAGCCGGCCCCAGGCCTCATCTGCAGTGGTGGCTTTGGAGCCTGGGCGGGCGCCCCTGGGACCCCGCTGTGGCCCCTGACTACGCGACTGCTCGGCCCCCACACGCCCGCCGGGCAAGCGCGGTGCTCTGCCACCCCGCCGGCTGGTAGGACAGAGGGGAACAGGCTCCGGTTCGGACCCGATGGACGTCAGAGCCCGTGCGCTGGCCGTGGCCCTGGTGTTCTCAGCGCACAGGGCTCCACCCCGGGCCCTTCTGCGCGGCCTCTGTCGGCCCGGCCTGTGCGGCCCTGTCCTCGGCCGCCTCCGTTTCCCCCGTTCTCTCCTGTCGCCATTCCGTCTTGTCTCGCGGCCAGGGGCGCAGCTGCACGCTGATGCCTCCCGGCTCCGGCCTTAGCCCCGAGGCCTCCCCCGCGCGGTGAGGGCCGCCTCCTCCTTCCTGCTGCTCGGACTCGGGCCCGGACACCCCCGCCCCCCACGAACCGGCAGCCTCTCGTCTCTGCGACTCAGGCTCTGGGCGCCGCTGTGTTTCACTGCACGGGCCGGGTTATTTCCCGCGGTCACCTGCTCCCCTCCTGATTCTGGTCTTGACCCCTTTCAGCCAAACGCGCGTCCTGTGGCGTCACTGCTGGGCCCTGGCCGCCGGCGCCTGGTGTCTCCGGCCCCCTTCTCCTGAGCTTTTCCTCTTCCCCGTCCCGGGACCCCTGCTCACCGCTCTTTCCGGACGGGCTCTTGCGCAGGCTGCAGCCTCAGCTTTTCCACACGCGGCCTTGGCTCGGCGGCCTGTGTCGGAGGCTGCCTCGGGGCGTGGCCGCGGCCGTGGGTCCCGTGTCCTGGGTGGGGGGACAGACCTTGGCCAGGAAGCGCGGCGTGGAGGGGCTGCGGCGCTGGGGCCTCACCCGGAACGCTCCGCATCTGTACCCGAGGGCTGAGCAGCGAGGGCACAGTGAGCCCCGGAGTCAAAGGCGGGGACCCCGCTGGGCTCCGAGGTCCGCAGAGCTGTGCCTGTCCGCCTCCGCCAGTCCCGGCCCCAGAGGGCAGCAGACGGGCCCAGGTCCCGGAGGCCTGGCTCCCTGGGGTGCAGACGGGGACCTGGGCAGCAATTCTCACCCTCCGCAGGGCTGTGTGTGAAACGGGCCCTGAAGAGACGCCAGGGGCTCCGCCCTGGCTTCGGGCGCCCCGGCTTTGGGCACCCCAGCTTTGGGCACCCCGGGGCTGTGCTGAGAGCTGTGGCCGCAGGGAAGGCCTTGGGGTGGGGGTGGGGACGTCACTGGGAGACACCGCCAGGCCAGGGGCACGTGTGCGTATACTGTGGATGTGCAAATGTCGGTGGGCTCAGCTAGGGCCACTCTGCAGGGCCACGGGCACCCTGGGCAGCGCCGGGGCCAGCTGGGTGCTCGGCCTCGGGAGTTCCCTGGTGCCCTCCTGCGGCTCCGGCCTCCTCTCTCCCCTTCCTCTCCCCCGTCCTCCCCTCCCCCCATCAGTTTCTCTGCTTCGTCCTCCTCCCCCTCCCCTCCCTCCCACTCTGCATCATCTGTCTCCTCCTCAGAGATCACAGAAATATCTGCTGGGGGAGGCTGGCAGCGAGGCTGCCACCCGAGCCGGGGCCTGGTGCTCCCGGGGCCTGGCGTTTCCTGTCACAGCTGGAGGGCAGGGACCCTGAATACGTCCGCTCACCTCCTCTGCCCCAGAGGGCCCTCAGCGGGGCAGCGAAGCCAGGCAGGGTGGCTCCGGTCTGTGCTGCCACCTGCACACGTGACCAGAGGGTTGTGGGCGTTTCAGATGGCAACAGGAGAATGCATAAGAGAAGGCAGTGCCGGGGATTTGAACTTGGGACCTCGCACATGCCAGACAAATGCCTCACCACTGAGGCAGCACACAGCTCAATCAGCACACTTTAAAACACAAATTCAAGGTGGGTGTGATGGTGCACATCTGTAATCCCAGCACTCAGGAGGCTGAGGCAGGAGGATTGGTGTGAATTTGAGGCAGCCAGGGTTGCATGGTGAGTTCGAGGCCAGCCTGGACTACAGAGCAAGACCCTGCCTCAAAAAAAAAAAAAAAAAAAAAAAAGTCTTTGAATCTTTCCTTTACCAAGGGCATGCCTATCAATTTATAGAATGTTCCTCCCATCCTTCTGTGTGTTTATATTTGTTTATATTTGCAGCACCTAAAGAAAGTGTTTTGTTTTCTATAATCTTTAAACAAATAGAATCATACTGAATACTGCTTTTACTTGCCAGTATCACTTAATAATGTGCCTTTGAAATCTTCCCATCTGATCAGTGCATCCTGTGTGTGTGTGTGTGTGTGTGTGTGTGTGTGTGTGGTATTGGGCCTTAGACTCACGGCCTTTGGACTGAGCTACACCCCCTGGCCTTCTTTTGTTTTTTATGTTGAGACAGTGTCTTGCTAAATTGCTCAGGCTGGACTCAGTTTTCAGTCCTGCCCTCAGCCTCCCGGAGCGCTGGGGTTACAGGCCTGCGCCCGAACATCCGGCCAGTTAATGCGTTCTTCGGAAACATCCGGGCACTATTCCGCACAGAAGTGTGCCCTGGCCTTCTGCGGACATTCAGGCTGCTCCCGGTTGTGTGTTGTGTGTGCCAAGCCTCCGACAGTGCCACCTGCCATGAACATGTAGACGTCAGAACGTGGGCACAGAGGGCTGTGCGGTGGTGACAGGAGAGACGGAGGCCAGGAGGGGCCTGGCCCGGCTGGACCCTGTGGTGTGGGCCAGAGACGGCCAGTGACGCCTGCACCGTGAGGGCCTCTTGGTGACTGGGATGGGGTCACCGTCCGGGATGCCGGTGTGGAACGTGGGAACAGTGGGGCTCCAGGGACAGAGTCTGTGCGACTCCCGCTTCCCTGGGCCTCAGTTTCCTCCTCTGCCTCAGTTGCCTTCGGAAAGCTTTTCTGTTCTCTGCAGCATCACTGTGGACACGTGTCCTCCTTGCTCGTGTTCTTGGGCCATCTGGAGAAAGGGGAAGAAGACCCAGGTTATTCTCTGGGAGGCCGGACAGACGCTGGTCCGCCCTCACCCTTCCTCTGCGGAGCCCGGGGCTCGGCCAGCCCCCAGCTGGGTCCAGGGCTCTGTGCCAAAGGCAGGGCAGCCACTGGGGTTCGGGGGGCCCTCAGGAGTCTCTTCCCGCGGCTGCTGCTGTCCTGCTGTCCACTGTGGAGCAGAGGGAGCTGGAAGAGGGGGAGCAGGCCCTCTGCTTCCTGCTGGCGTTCTTGCAGTGGAGGTGGGGAAGGAGCGCGTCTTAACCCGGCACCCCCAGTTTTTTGGCAGCAGGCACTAGTTTTGTGGGAGACCAGTTTTACTTATGTGAGTGGCGGTTTCAGGACGGTTCCGGCGCATTATATTTATTGTGTGCTTTATTTGTATTACATTGAGCGTGTTATTTTATGATTATTAAGTGAGATCCTCACAAGGAGCGGGCACCGAGAGCCCTCACCCACAGTTCCCGGCAGGACTCGTGCTTGGCGAGCCCGCCCCATCCGTCTGAGTGGAGCCCAGGGGGCGGTCTGAGCTGGCACCGTGGACACCGTGGCCTTGCCCCGCCACGAGTGCACTCGCCACCCACGGCCTCACAGTGACTCCGAGCTAAGCGTTCACCTCTGCTGTTTCACACATGTGGCCACAGAGACTCTCAAGGGCTGGGCATGGGGCCCAGGGCACCGTGCCTCCCTGTCGAGTGCAAGGTCCTGAATTCAGTTCTTGGTGTCAGAAAAAAAAAAAAAAAAGAAAAGAAAAAAAGAAGCTCTCTTGAGATCACAGAGCGAGTGAGGGATAGAGGCTTTGTGCAGCCAGACCACCTGTCTTCAAAGTCCAGCTTTCGCTTCTGTCCACTGCTGCCCGCCGGGACAGAAGGCGAAATCTAGAGCCCGTCTTAGGCTGCTCTGCTTAAAATTCGCCCTCGGTGTCTGCAGAATAGAGCTGATCCGGGGGAACACCCAGAGGACAGCCGCTCCTGCGCCCCCGTTCCAGAACAAGCCCCTCTCGGTCCCGGGCCCACAGCCGGCCGCGGGAGTTTCAGCACCGCGGACAGGGCCCCGCGCTGAGAAGGGAGGCGGGAGAGGGCGCCGGGTGGAGAGCGGGGCTGAGCGGGCGCGGGTCTGAGCCTCCCCGCAGCCGCGCAGCCTGGCTTTGCCTCCCGCGCCCCTCCATCAGCGGAGGGCGGCCTGGGCGGCCGGTCCCCTTCCTCCCTCCTCCAGCCTCTCCATCTCCCTGCACCCAGCCGTTTCTGGGCGCCCCCGGGAGCAGAGGGGTGTGTGGTGGGGTGGGGCAAATGGGGCGCCCTCTGACCCAGAGCCCAGCCACAGCGTGGCGAGTCACAGCGTGGCCCCGGCGTCCGCTGTTGTTCTTGGAGCTGCCGCCAGGCGTGGGCTTTTCACGCAGTTTAGGGAATGCTGGGCAGATCCCGGTTTCAAGGCCCAGCCAGGTAGGTTCGTGTTGATTTCCTTAGATCTTCAGGAAGCGTGTGAAGTTCTGAAAGGAGTAGAAACGAACACAGACAGAAAGCCCTCTCGGGCTACGGCAGCGTCGGGGCGGTCTCCGTTGAGCTGGCTGCCCGAACACCCAAATCAAGGCCCGACCTCCCGTGCCGCCGGCCTCTCACGGCCGCCCAGGGAAGCTGCTTTCTCTCCCTCCCCTCCCCACCGTCCGCTCACCGTGGTGGGTGGAGAGCCTGCCGGCTCATCGCCTACCTGAGCTGTCCCACGCGAGGACCTCCGGGATCCCTAATAATTTAATTGCGGCCCTTTGCTTTGGGCAACATTCTCAAAAGCAAACAGACACTTGTGGCGCACGCGGGTAACTGGACAGGCCGAAACCATTCTTAGAAAGTAGGAAGAAAATCCAGATCCGGAGCAATCGGTGAGGTGTGGGAGCAGGAGCTTCTTTTCCAAGCATTGTTCAGTCACCACTGATTCTCGACCCGCTAACGGCGCTCAAGGCTCTGGGGCTCCCCATCGTGCCTGGTCTGCGCCGAGCCCGGGGCCCGGGCGCGGGTGCTCTTCTGAGCCAGGTGTAAGATCCGCGTTAGGCTCAGGACCAAGCCTCAGCCTGGGGGTCCAGCTGGGGCTGGGTCAAGGATCCGGGCTCAGCTCACTGCTGGGAGTAGAGCTCTGTCTAGGGCAAGGCTGAGGCTAGGACCAGGCTCAGGCTCGGGCTCCTTCTCGGCTGACTCCTGTGCCCTCCCTCTGCAGGTGCCCAAGACCCCGCACCCCGGGCTGGAGGCTGCTGACGGCAGGCGTCTGGCCGCCAAGCACAGCAGGCGGGCCTTGAAGGCCAGCCTGACGCTGGGTATCCTGCTGGGCATGTTCTTTGTGACCTGGCTGCCTTTCTTTGTGGCCAACATAGTCCAGGTAATGCCACAGCTGAGTCTGGGACTTGGGTCTGGGGTGGGCGCGGGGCTTGCACACCTCTTCTGTCCACGCTGGGCGGGTGGCCGGGGCCCCGGCCTGGGGTCGGCTGTGACGGCTCCTGTTCCCCCAGGCTGTGTGTGACTGCATCTCCCCAGGCCTCTTCGACGTCCTCACGTGGCTGGGGTACTGTAACAGCACCATGAACCCCATCATCTACCCACTCTTCATGCGGGACTTCAAGCGGGCCCTGGCCAGGCTCCTGCCCTGCCCCCGCTGCCCCCGGGAGCGCCGGGCCAGCCTGGCCTCCCCCTCCATGCGGACCTCTCACAGCGGGGCCCGGCCCGGCCTGAGCCTGCAGCAGGTGATGCCGCTGCCGCTGCCCCCGGACCCCTCGGACTCGGACTCGGGAGGCTCCTCCGGCCTGAAGCTCACGGCTCAGCTGCTGCTGCCCGGAGAGGTCTCCCGGGAGCCCGCCCCGCCCCCCAGGCCCGCCGCCGGGGTCAGCTTCTTCGACGTCGGTCCGTCAGAACCGGCCCTGCGGCCGCACCCGCTCGGCGCCCCCACGGACTGACGGTTTGGAGCTGCCCAGTGGACTGGACTGGATGGTACCGAGTCCCGGAGCCAACTCCTGGCGAAGGCCGGGCGGCTGCGGGTGTCCGGGGGCCTGCCGAGCTCCTGGGGGTGCACGGAGCCCCGACCTGGGTGCGGCCGCGACAGAGGCTCTTCGTGGAGAATGAGCCGTGGCCCCTGGGCGGGCGCTGTGGGCTGTGGGACGAGGGTGTGGCGTGTCCTGCTCCACGCGTTCAAGCCGTCCCCACCGCGGCCTCCTCTCGGCGGGGCCTCAGCAGCCTCCCCCTCCGGAGCGTTCCCGGAGCACGTCTTGCGGCCTCAGCCCTGCTAAGTCGGAATTGGCTGCGGACAAGGTCACGGGTGACAGTTCACGAGGTGCGGCCGAGCTGACCTTTGACCCGAGGAGGACTTGCCGGGCCTGCAGACTCCCGGCGCCCGCAGGTAATCGGCCGCACAGCCACGCCGGAGCCCGGGCGTCAGGCAGGTGCGCTCGGCCGCTCTGTCCTCCTTGCGGGGCGGCGTGGGCTCCCGAGGTGGGTGACGGTGCCCCTTGATGGCCGGTGTGCGCTGCCGTCGCGGGGACTCTGCCTTGGCTGTGGGCCCCGAAAGGCTCGCAGTTCCTACTGTGCTTCTTTTGCAAAGCTGGGGTGACACCCAGGGCCTGGCGCGCACTCGGTGGGAGCCCCGCTCCGAGCCCGCCTCTCAGGTCTGCTCTCCCACCCCTGGCCCTGGCCCTGGCCCTGACCCTGGCCCTGGCTCTGGCTCCGGCTCTGACCCTGGCCCTGGCCCTGACCCTGGCCCTGGCTCTGGCTCCGGCTCTGACCCTGGCCCTGGCCCTGACCCTGGCTCTGGCTCCGGCTCTGACCCTGGCCCTGACCCTGGCCCTGGCCCTGGCCCTGACCCTGGCCCTGGCTCCGGCTCTGACCCTGGCCCTGACCCTGGCCCTGGCTCCGGCTCTGGCTCTGACCCTGGCCCTGGCTCCGGCTCTGGCTCTGCGGGCGGCTGCGGCTCCCGCGCTCAGGGACCTCCCAGCTCCCAGCCTCTGCCGACCCTCGCGGGGCACAGGGGCACCGGCAGTCTCTCGTTCGACCTCAGGGGTGGGTTTTGCTCCACCGGGCGGGGCATGGTGAGGGGGATAAACGCGCCCCTTCCGCCCTTCCTCGGGCCAGTGGGCGAGCCTGGAGTGGGGGCCACCCGGGCCCACGGGGCAGTTGGAGAACTGTCGCTGGTGTGCGCTGGGCAGCAGGCGGGTGGGCAGACTTTTGGGCAGGGGGAGGGACCTCGGTTCCTACTTTGCTCTGCTCTGCTGGGGTTTTTCTCAAAGCCTCCAACTTCCACCAGCCCCCAAACTCCCAGGGGCCTCTGCGCGAGGCCCGGCGCTCTCCTTGGTGCTGATCAGACTCAGCTCGGCCCTGGCCGCGGGCTGCAGAGGGGCCACGGTGCTTGCTGGGGACCCTCGGGCGCCACCGGGCCTGCGGAGGGGGCTGTCAATAAACACCAGGCGAACAGAGCGACCGCGTGTGGACTGGATTCCATGGAAGGGCCGAGGGGAGCTTGAGGAGCGGTCGGGGGGGCACCCGGCGTCCTGGGCTCTGGTCTGAACCCGGGCTTGCTTTGCTTCCGGAACCCCGCAGCCCCGTTTCCCCCGTCAGGGCTCAGCTCTCCACGCGGCAGCGGAGGTGTGGACGGGAGGCGGCGGTGGCCGACGCGTCTCCGAGTGAGCGAAGGCGCGTGCGGGAGACGCCGTCTGGCCGCTGCCTTCTGGACTAAGCCCTTCCGCCTTCCTCGCTCCTCTGGCCCTGACACCCGGGACGCGGAGGGGCAAAGGGGAGGCACCACTGGGCGAGAGCGGGGTGGCGGGAGCTTGGCCTCTGCCAAGGCCGATCTCTGTGGCCTCAGTTTCCCTAGGTATAAAATGATGACAGCAACGGGGACTCAGCGGTGATTCTGAAGGCTGACATCAGAAGCCTGGGTACACGGTAGGCCCTCGGTGCACGGCGGCTGCTGACACCGTTTATTACTACCACCCGGGTCCTGGCGCGGGACGTCCTTCCCGTGTAACCCAGTGTCACGGGCTCGCACCCCAGCGCACGCTGACCCCGCACTCAGTGTCCGTCACAGCCCCCCCGGACCCACAACTCCTGCACACACACTACCTCGGCCCCTCCAGGGCGCTGCCCACATGGCCGCTTTGTGACCGCTGCCCTCCACCGAGCAGTGCGCAGCCTGCGTGGCCGCACAAGACAGGCCTGACCGCTCCTTCGAGGAGCCGTGAGAGGGAGCCGCTCCCTGGGCGCTGGGGCCTGTTCTGCAGCTGGCGCCCGGAGGGCCTGTGGGCGGCAGGCAGCCCCGGAGAGCGGGTGGAAGACCAGGCCGACAGGCTGGCTTCACTCTGGCTCCCGGGCCCCCGAGGGTTGGCGGAGCTCTGAGCTGGGACCCGAAGGCAGGGAGCCCAGAGCCCGGGCTGACCTCGCAGGTCTCTGCCCTTGCTTTTCCGGGGGGCAACATTTTATCCCCCAGTTCTGCTTCCTTCGGTTTCTCTTCAACCCCAGCTCTTTCAGCTCGCAGAGGCGCTTGTAGAAATCTCCTCCTTCAGAGCTCGCCCGGAGCCTGAGTGGGAAGGAGAGAGCTTCACAGAGGGGCCAGGGAGGACATTCCGGACCCTCGCTGGGCTCAGGGCAGCCCTGGGCAGGGCCCCTGGGCCTCGTGGGCACAGTCAGGGCAGCCTAAGGGGTTGGGGCCCACGCCATGGCTGCAGATACAGGCGCGCCCAGCTGGGCCTGTGGTAGTGGGAGGCGAGGCCCCTTCAGACTGGTCCAGCTGTGCTGGCACCTGCGTGTGGCTGGGGTCGGGGCGCTGGGCCTCTCCGGGGGCCTCTCCGGGCGCAGGCTCCTGGCTTGGCTCATCCTGGTGAGGGTTCTGGTCTGCTGAGGAGGCGGCTGCGGCCTGGCGAGGCTCCTCCTGGGACTGGTTGCCCGGGGCCAGCAAGAATCCCTTCTCGCTCCAGCCTGGCTTGGTGTGGACACCCACGGCCTTCAGGATGACGTCCATCTGCTTGGCGTAGTCCAGGTGGCCACTGACCTGCAAGAGGACGGGGAGCAAAGGTCAGGGCAGGTGCCATGCTTTGGGCCTCACCCTTGGCACCCTCAGCCATCCAATCACCAATGCCAGGGGCCCGGCTCTCCATGTCAGTCAAACCCAGGGTTCAGAGCTGCTTCTGAACTTAAGATGGAGAATGTTACTGTGGTTTCTGGAAAATGCGATAAGTATGTTCAGAACGTGTCCCCCCAAATTCCTGCCCTGGGATCTCAACCCCGATGCCACCGTGTTGAGAGGGCGGGGCTTTGAGAGGAGAGTAGGTCACACGGTCGTGTCCTCGTGCAGGCACTGAGGTCGTCACTGTGGGAGCGGGTTAATTCTCACAAGAATGGGTCTAAGAGCCAGTTCACAGCCAGGCATGGAGCGAAGTGTCTGTGTCCCAGCACTCTGGGAGGCTGAGGCAGGAGGATTGCAAGTTTGAGTCCTGCATGGGTAATTTAGTGTCTAATCGAGAACCTGTCTCAAAATAAAAAGGATACAAAGGGCTCAATGCAGTTCAGTTCCCCAGGAAGGAAGAAAGAAAAGTGAGGGAGTTCAGCTCCCTCTTGCCCTTTGACCTTGAACCACCGGACAGTGTGACAAGTAGGCCAGGTCAGATGCTACAGCTTTGGACCCCCAGCTTCTAGAACCAAGAGCCAGGTAAATTTCTGTTCACTGTAGATTGCCCAGTCTCAGGTATTGTCTTACAGCTGCACAGACTGAGGCAGAGAGGAAGTGATGGCATTCTGTGGTACTCCTTGAAATTCTCTTTGAAAGAAGTGTTCTTGTCTCCCTATTTCCTCTCTTGCTGGCTGGAATGCAAACAGGATGGCCAGAGCTTCTGCAGCCTTCTTGGGCCATGAGTTGCCTTGTTAAAGATCACAAAGTAGGCAGCAAGATAGACCGAATTTTGGCTCTGTAGGACTTGCAGACCAGCCCTACACTGGCAGCTCTGACTTCTTGCATGCTGCAGAATTGTCCTTGTTTAAGAAATTTTAGCGGGACTCTGTTGTTTGCCGAGACAAGGGTCAAGAACCCACAAAAGGGGGCGCCCCCACTTCCGCGTCCCCGAGTGAGAAGCAGGCGGAAGACTGGAGTGCCGGTGCCTGACGGTCATGAAGGACAGTGCCAGATACACAGTCCTAGCAACTGAGTTTATGGATGGACGTGGCCCCCGACAGGCGCGGGCTGCTCGCTGAGGCCCCAGGGGGGCGAGGGGACCTGCCCGCGGGCACACGGCTCTTCTGGATCGAGGACGCAGGCCTGGCTCGAAAGCCCAGTTTCTGCAGAGCGAATCTACAGAGAAGAGAGCAGTGCAGAAACCACTTCCATGTTAGGTGAAGATGCAGGCGTAGGTTTGCTCAGAGACGCAGCCGAGGCTGTGCCGCAGGCGCGGGCGTGGGCGCTGCTGAGCTCCAGCGCGCCCAGGAAGGAGCTACGTGCCCGAGGGACGAAGGCCAGCCCAGGACAGGGAAACGCGGCTCTGGACCTTGAGCGTGTGCGGCAGGTCCGCGCCTGGCGCTCGGCAGAAACCAGGGCGCACGGTCTGCACTGTCGGGTCCTGCGGGGACCCAAAGCACTGCCTCAGGGAGGCCGCCGGTCAGAGAGAGCGAGGGAGAAACAATACTCGTCACAAAGCACGTGCCTGGCTCGTGGCCGGGTCCATAAATACACGTGCCCTTACCTGGGCTCCTTTCTTTCCTTCCTTTTCTTTTTCTTTTTACATTTTGGGTGGTCCTGGGGATCGAACCCAGGGCCTTCACACTGAGCTGCATCCTCAGCTCTTTAGTTAAAATTTTTTTTTTTTTTTTTGAGACAGGGTCTCGCTTTGTAGTTCAGGCTGGCTCTGAGCTCACTATGTAGCCCAGGCAAGCCTGGAACTCAGCAATCCTCCTGTCTCTGCCTCCCGAGTGCTGGGATGACAGGCGTGAGCCACCACACCCGGCACTGTGGTATGTGGTATTGATTGTTGGTGGGCCTGAGTCTCCACGCCCAGCATTGTATGTGGTTACCGGGATCAAACTCAGGACTTTGCGCTTGCGAGGCAGGCGCTGGAACCACTGAGCTACATCTCCGGCCCCCTTTAGTTAAATTTTTAAAAAGTTTTTGAGACGGGGTCTTGCTAAATTGCTAAGTTCCCCAGACTGGACCTTGCACTAGTCCCAGGCGGCCCCGCCTGTCGCCCTGGGACCGCTCTCTGCCCCCGGCCTGCCGCGCCGCGGGGTTTCCCCTCTGCCCTCTGGCCTCTGCCCTCCGCACCCCGCCAGGGAGCCAGCTGAGTACGGGCTGAGACTTCTCCAAGCTGTGAGTGAAGCAAGTTCGTCTCCTCTCTCGTGGGTGACGGTCCTTCGTCCCAAGGAAAACAGTCTCCCTGCAGCTTTTCGGCGTCGGTGAGAGGCCGGAGCCAGGGCCGGGGCCAGGTCGGGAGGAGAGCAGACACCAGCTCTGCCACAGAGCCGGAGAGCCGCGCGGCCCCCCGACCCGGAGCTGCCGCCCTGCGCACCCAGGGGAGGGGGCGGCCGCTGTCTGAGCCCTGACTGTCTGGTCGGCAGCAGATGGCGGCGCGGGGGTAGCGTGGGCAGCAGGAGCCAGCCGAGCCGTGGAAGGCTCTGCAGCCTGGCGCCCGGAGGCGCGTGGGACATCGCTGCCCAGGGTCCTAGTGCGGAGAAGCCCTGCCCGATGCCCGTGCGGCTGGGGACTCCCTTGGGCCCCGCGGCCTCGGGGGCACCTCAGCTGACCCTCAGTCAACCTAACGTCAGCTGCTCATGCAGCCGACCTGCTGACAGGCCCGAGCTGAAGTGAGGCGGGCCACGCGTGACAGGCTGTGTGCCCCACCAGCCCCACATCCGGGGACCCGGGTTACCTTGACCTACCAGGCACCTGGCTTCCTTCATTTCTTGGGGCTCGGTTTCCTGCTCTGTAAAGTAGCACTAGAGAGGCAGATGTGCTGGGGCTTAGCTGTCTTCCCAGCACTCTGGAGGCTGAGGCAGGAGGATTGCTGAGTTCCAGGCTTGCCTGGACTACATAGTGAGCTCAGAGCCAGCCTGAACTACAAAGTGAGACACTGTCTCAAAAAGGAAAAAAAAAAAAAATATATATATATATTATATGTATATATGTATATATATATAATATATAATATATATATATATATATATATATATATATATATATATATATATATATATATATATATATATATATATATATATATATATATATATATATATATATAAAGGGCTCACTGTGAAGGCTCTGGGTTCAATCCCCAGTATATATTTAGAAAGGACTACAGTGTGGGGCCTGGCCGAGGCGGAGTCTCCTGCCCAGGATGCGGGTGTAGAAACATCGCAGCCCAGGCGCGGGGCGAGGGCCCGGCTCGGAAGCAGGTTCCCAGGCTCCCAGCTCAAGGCGAGGTCACTCTCTGCAGCCTCGTTTTCACACCCGCGAGGCGGGTCACGGAGCCATCGCAGGGCTGCGTCTCTGTGCGGAGTGCAGAGCGGTGCCCGGCCGCGCCGGCCCTGGTGGCCTGAAGGGCCTGTCCCTGGCGGGGGGATGCCATCCTGTCTGGATGCCAGCTGGCGCCGCCTCTGGAACGCGAGGGTCTTGCCCTGGGCTGGGGCCCCGGAAACCTCACTGGGCCTGTGGGTCTCCGCGGGGGAGGAGCGGGCAGCCGCCTCTTCTCCAGGAAAAGCAGGAGCCCGGGGAGGAGCGGGGCCTTCTTGGCCCCTCCCACTGTGACAGGGTTATTATCAGGCAGCCGCTGGAGGCCGCGGAGAGAGGAAGGAGACAGCCTGAGGAGCCGTCGGAGGGCAGAGAGGAAGAGGGCGCAGCGGCAGGGAAGGAGAGCGCTGGGGTTACACGACGGCTCCCGTGTGCTCATGTCATACAAAGGCTTCCACCGTCCCGTACATGCGGAAGGCACAGAGAAGTCAAGTAACTTGTCTAAGGTCACACAGCCGAGAGTCTAAGCCAGGCCAAAGTCGTGCCTTTTCCACGTGTGGTACCCCGTCCACAGCTTCCCGGGGTGGTGGAAACTGCGTCCCCCTGTCCCAGTGCTGGGGCCGGGACCGGGGCCTCGTGTGTGCTTGGCAGAGACGCTGCCCGAGACCGTGCCGTGTGAGGGCTTCGTGGCGGGAAGAGGAACTTCGGGCTGTTCCTTCTGAGGACTCCTTCGGCTGAGGGAGACTCTGGTAACACACAGTCCCCGCGGCCGTCGCCCCTACTGGGGATGGGACCCTCGGATACCACACGGGCCCGACAGAGTCACTACGAGTCCGGGGCTCCCTGACCTGTGGCCCAGCTTTCCTCCATCCCACGGGGGGCCAGAAAGCGCAGGCTTTGAACTTGCACTGAGTCCAGACTCCGGCCCTGAGCCCACCCTCGGTTTCCAGTGCTCCCCTCTGTGCCTCAGGGGCACGGGGCACATGTGGGGTCCACGTGTCCTGTGCCAGCTGCACCAGGGACAAGGCCGCCCTGGGCAGCACTCCGGCCTGCGCTCCGAGCCCTCAGAGTAGAGGGCCTGGCTACCCCGGAGCTCCCACGGGCGCGAGGTGGGGCCTTCGCCAGCGGGTCCTGGGGGCGCGTGAAGAGGCAGGCGAGGGCGAATCTGCACAGGCACTGGTGGCCGGTGGGGTGAGGGGCTGGGGGCTCCGGGTGGGGGTGCACCGTGGGCTTCGGGGCAGCAGTGCCAGGCGAAGTTTCTGTCCCGTTTGGCCCCACTTCCGGTGTGTCCCTGGCAGGTGTGCAGTCAGGCGTCTGAGGCCTGCCGGGCGGCCGGGCTCACAGTACCGACCATCGAGCTTCGGACGCAGCTGTGGGTGCTGCAGGGAGAAGCCAGGTCCTCCTCCCCGCTGGTCAGGGCCCCACTGGTGCCCAGGAAGAGTCTCTGTGTCCACCGGCGGGCAGGCTGGTGCTGCTCAGACTGCTGTGATGTAGAAACCAGGTTCTGCCAGGAAACCGTTGGCACCTGATGCAAAGGCTGCCAAGGCCGGACAGGCACCATCGTGTGCCAGCGTTGTCACGGGTGGAGGGCGGCTGGTGGGAGCAGGGTGCCAGGGCCCTTCCTCCAGTACTGGCACCTCTCCCTCCTGCTTCTCAGTCTCCCCAGCCAGGGCAGAATCCATCGGCTTCAGAGCTGGGCGGGAGTCCTGCCCGCCATGTTCCAGCCGTGTGACCCGGGCGAGTGTGTCCCCGGTACAGCAGGGACCCGAGAGCCTGAGGCGGCGGGAGGCCGCGGCAGGCTGGGGAGCGGTCACACCGAAGGCGGCCCCCGTGCTGCGGTGTACGGCAAGCAGCCAAGGTTCCTTTGGGCCTGAAAGGCGATCTAGAGATTGTAAAGATCGTACCGATTTACCTTTTCTTTCTTTTTTAAAAACTTTGAGGCAGGGTTTCACTATGTAGTTCAGGCTGGCCTCAAACTCATGGCAATCCTCCTGCCTCAGCCTCCTAATATGGGTTACAAGCATGTGCCACCACACTGGGCTTGTATTTACTTATTGGTGGTATGGAGAGGGAGCCCTGGGCCCACACACTGAGCTACAATCCCAGCCATTTTTATTTTGAGGCAGGATTTCACTAAGTTGCCCAGGTTGGGCTCGAACTTGGAATTTTCCTGTCTCAGCCTCTCAGCCTCTGGCATTCCCGGCCTGGCGGGGATCTGCACTTCGAATCACCTCCCCGGATGACAGGTCTTCATCTTATCCTGAGAGCGCGGCTGTGGGGGCCTCCGCCCGAGCCCCGCTGAGGCCCTGCCCGCTCTGGTCGTTCCTGGGGAGACAGGAGTCTGGCTGCTCCGCAGTGGAGGCCGGAAAAGCGGGGCCAGAAAGCGGGGTCAGATCTAGGGCCGGGAACGGCTCGCTGTGAGTTGGGGACTTGCCTCATTCCCGAGCTGTGAAAGAGGGACCGGGGTGTGCGGGCCGTGAGCGGAGGTGCCCGGCGGGGGTGCCCTCCCCCGCCCTCGGGGCACCGCGGGCCCAGCGTGGGTGGCCGCGCCGGGCTCACACTCACCATGGGGGACAGGTCCACGTTCTCCATCCTGCGGTCCTGCAGGAGCACGGGCTGCAGGCCGGCCACGCGCAGCTGCGCGGCGGACGTGCGGTACACGAAGCGCAGGAGCCAGTCTCCCCTGGGCGGGCACAGCAGCCGTCAGTCTCAGCCCGGGTTAGGGCCTCGGCGTCCGCGGAGCCCAGAACCGCGCTGTCTGGAGCCACGCGGACACTTGGGGCTGTTGGGGGAGGGGCCGCGTGGTGCCAGGCTGGGTGCAGCACCACGGGGACTCCATCGTGGCACCACGGAGGCGGCCGGTATGGCCCCTGCGTGTATCTGCTGGCCAATAAGTAATTTTTTTTTTTTTGAGACAGGGTCTCGCTTTGTAGTTCAGGCTGGTCCTGAGCTCACTATGTAGCCCAGGCAAACCTTGAACTCAGCGATCCTCCTGCCTCTGCCTCCCGATTGCTGGGATGACAGGCGTGAGCCACCACGCCCGGCACTGTGGCAAACGGTATTGATTGCTGGTGGGCGTGAGTCACCACGCCCAGCATTGTATGTGGTTACCAGGGATTGAACTCAGGACCTTGTGCTTGCGAGGCAGGCGCTGGAACCACTGAGCTAACCCTCCAGCCCCCGAGCAGTAATTTTTAAAGATTTTGTGCCACTGGGCATTGAACCCAGGCCCTGCCCACAGGAAGCCCAAGTGGGATCACAGTGTAAACTACTCTACTTGCCCTCTGACCCTGTTATGGCTGTGTCTAGATGTTCCCTCAGAGCCTCACGAAGTCACAGGTGGGGCTTCTCTGAGGTGCCTGGATTACAGTGTGTGATGCTAGGATGAAGGGTATGTGATTCCTAAATCAGCCCATGGATTGGTTTGACATAGTCCTTGGTAAGATTAAGGGGACCCCATTCTGGGTGTGAGTGCTACCAGCCCTAAGGGTGTGTAGGCTGGATAAGATAGGAGACAGAAAGAGGGTTGCTGCTTGCTGCTTGCTTCTTGCTGCCTTCTGCCTGCCATGGATTGTTTTTCCTCTTTGATGCCACTCTGCCTTACAGCCAGCCAACTGTGAACTAAAACCTCTACAAACTGTGAGCCAAATAAACCTTTCCTCCTTTAATTTTGGATGTTGGGTATTTTGTCCCAGCAATGAGAAAAGTAACTAAAAGACAGCCCTTTAACCCTATTTAGGGTCATCGAGGTTATTTTAAAATTCTAATTATAAACAAAGCTGCAATGACCCTCTGTAGAGTTTGTATTTATTTCATTAAAGAAGAAGCTGGATATCTTTTCAAAAGTTTACCGACTATTTGTATTTATTCTCTGTGTGTCAATATCCTTTGGCCATTTTATTATCAGATTTTTTTCTTATGGTTTTGCACGAGCTCTTTATGTATTATGGGTCTATATCTTTTGTTTCTTTGTTTTCTTGACTGTATCCTGATTCTGAGACTCAGTTTAGAGTATGAGCGATGAGACAAACAGATCTCCTGGTTAAGGAGACAAATCCCCATCTCCTGGTTAATCCCCTTCACACAGGACTATCAACCCTCTCTATCTTGGAGCTATTCAGAACTAGATCACAGGTCCAATCATCCACATCACAAATGCTTTGCAAATCAGTTCTAGTGAGCTCTGGAAGGCTGAGATTAAACCAGAGCTAACCAGTCTCATCTGAGCAAATGCTACTTACTAACAAGGGACGAAACTAAAAGAAAAAAAAGAAACCTTTTGGGATGAAGATTTTAGTAGCAGTCCACTCAGACAGTGGTGTCATGGTGGTATTATAAGTTCTCGATGAATAAAATCTGAACATGAACTCCACAGGATGGGGACTTTAGTCTGTTTTGTTCAATGTCAGGGAGAACAGAGGAAGGTAAAGGAGACTTTCTAGTTTGAGGGTGACCAAAGCAGCCCCAGGGCCTAACACATACAATGTACTGTACAGGCCTGAGGGAAGAAAGGAGCTTTGATCTCTGTGGTCTTTGGTACCGAGGCTGGGACCCAGGTCACCCTCCCCCCAATATGGACGTCCTGTCCTGGGAGGGAGAGGAACTCTCAGAGGCCTGCTGGTCTCTCCTGAAGTGATAAGAATGGCCTGAAATAAATATTCTCATCCTGGCCTGAGCTTGGGCAAGTGAGCAACCTCAGTTTCCTCATCTGTGAAATGGGATCAACAATACTAACACCACAAGGTTTGGGGAAGATGGAAGGAGATAATTACAGCAAAGACAAGGCCCGGCAAGGAGTGGACTCTGATCCTCCCCCCACTCCTGACTGTTGCCTTATGACATTTTTAGTTTTTGGTTTTTGTTTTTGAGACAGGGTCTCGCTTTATAGTTCAGGCTGGCCCTGAGCTCACTATGTAACCCAGGCAAGCCTCAAACTCAGCAATCCTCCTGCTTCTGCCTCCTGAGTGCTGGGATGACAGTCTTGAGCTACCAAGCCTGGCATTTGTGGTATGTGGTACTGACTGCTGGTGGGCGTGAGCCACCACATCCAGTATTGTTCTATGTGGTCACCGAGGATAAAACCAGGGAGCTTGTGTTTGATAGGGAGGCACTGGAACCCCTGAGCTAAATCTTCGGCCCTTCAGTTTTTTTTTTAACTACCTTTCTATCCCTGAGTTGTGGACTCCACTCTTTTGTTTGCCTTTGTATGTACACACCTGGCATAAGGTCTTGGGCACAGTTGTAGGATTTAAAATTTTTTTTTTGAACTATGTTGCTCAGGACTATGTTGGCCAGGCTGGTCTCAAACTCCTGGCCTCAGACAATCCTCCTATCTCAGCCTCCCAAATGCTGGGGCTACAGGTATGTACCATGATGTCTGGGTCTGTTGGATGCTTCCCCTCCCCTTCAGCCCCAGCCCTTTTTACTTTCTGTTTTGAGACAGGGTCTCGCTTTGTAGTTCAGGCTGGCCCTGAGCTCACTCTGGAGCCCAGGCAAGCCTCGAACTCAGCAATCCTCCTGCCTCTGCCTCCCGAGTGCTGGGATTACAGCCCCTGATTATTTTTAATCGTGATTTTTGAAAGTGTGTCAATGGGGCCACTGACTTCCACAAAACCTTTGGAGTTCCTTCTACTTCCTGTCTCTTTTGTGCCCCCTCCAATGAATACTCAACCCCGCTGTTTCTCAAAAGCCAAATTATCCGCTGGTTTCATCTTCTCTGAGTGACTGGGCAGTGTTGGCTGCTTTTGTGACGGTGACCTGAAAACATAGGCTCCTTGGGGACATCATGTACTGCCAACTGCTTAATGTCTCGGACTCTATAAAAGTCAGCTGGCCTGTGGCCTGGGTTTCACAGAATACGCTTGGGGGCTTTGGGGTGGTGGCATCTGGCCCCCCAGCCCAGGGGCCCCTGGCTGTCTCTCATCTGTCCTGGCGAATCTGTCACTAGATGAGTTTGTCTATACTCAGGAAAAAGGGTGCAGTTTTCGGAGCCTCTTAGATTCTGGTGTCACCCACAAGATTCGGTGCGGGGTGGCCTGTGTCCCTACTTACTGTCCCCACTGGGTGCTGGGTGTCATGAGCCCGGGGGGGGGTCTCCATTCCTGTTGTGTCCTCAGCATGAAGATGGTGCTCACTAGGGATCTCTGAATGAATACTCCCGGCGCCCGATGATGATGATAGATAAATGATAAGAAACCTTCCATGGCCTGCCCCTGAGGGGCCTGCTCTGTGCTCCTTGAAAGCT
Organism: Thryonomys swinderianus; assembly: GCA_004025085.1. Taxonomy (NCBI): domain Eukaryota; kingdom Metazoa; phylum Chordata; class Mammalia; order Rodentia; family Thryonomyidae; genus Thryonomys; species Thryonomys swinderianus. The sequence goes on from PVIC010022928.1 coordinate 20,583, forward strand.
GTCCTGTCACTGCCGTCACGCTCAGGGGATCTGTCACTGCTACCTCTCTTTCACTGATGGAGAAAATGAGGCCAGCGATAGGACCCAGACATGTGTGGCTCTTAAGTGCTGTCCGCCTGCCCTTGGCTTCATCCAGAGGCCCATCTGCTGGGAGCTCCGGGGAGGGTGTCATCCTCCCCGTCCTGCCGCTCTGCCCCAGTGGTCTGAAGGCTCGGTCTGGACCCCTCCACCCACTTTCACTGTCAACAGGGAACGCCAGAGCTGGGTGCCTCTCCCCAAGGCCTGGAGTGTGTGGGGGGGCCCTCTGTTCCAGGCTCAGCCCCTCCCCTTCGCGCCCCTCCCCCAGTCACTGCCGTGCTGCCCCCACCCCAGCCTCTCCTGTCAACTGGGGAGCGGCCTCAGGGACTTGTCCTCTTAGGATCTCGCCCCATGTCAGGCATCCGGTGGGGCCCGACGCTTCCCACAGGGGAGCGTGACGTCCCAGCCTCACTCCCAACACGCCAGTACCCAGCGGCTCCCGACACCCTCCAGACAGGCCTCAAGCAGTCACTTCCAGCAAAGGGCGCGGCACTCGAGGCGTGGACAGACCTGGAGTAGCCATTGACGATCCTCCCAGACACCACCTTCCGGAAGGGCTCCCAGTGCTTGGGGTCTCCTTCCACTGGCGCGCCCAGCAGCACCACGTCCTCGATGATCCCTTGGCAATCTGCGGGGAGATGCGGGAAAGGCCGTTAGGGCGCTGGCTGGGCAGGTCCTAGGAAAGCCGGGGGGCGGCTCTGGCCCCAGCTTCGTGCTTCTGTGCTCTGTCCATTGAGCCGAGTCCAAAGCTCCACCTAAAAGCGGGTGCTGGTGAAGGCCCTGGGCCTGTGGCTCCACGAATGAGATGGTGGACGCGCAGCAGACGCCAGCAGGGCCTGCGCCTCCTGGGGAACCCCGGTTCCTGCGCGTCCTGGGGAGCTGCCCCCGCAGGCGGCCTCCGGAGAATGCCTCCCGGTGTGACCGCTTCGCCCCACCCCGCCCACACCTCTGCTGACTTCCGGGGTGGCTCCTCTCTGCAGGCCCCAGCTGCTGACCAGAGCGCTGCTGGTTCCTGTTCCAGGCCGGAGTGTTCAAACAAAGGGTTCTAGGCCCACGAGAGTGTCGGGACGCGGCAGCCACGCTCTCTGGCCGCGCCCTGACTCTGAGGTTAGAAGAGTAAATGTCACAGAACTGACCTCACGCCTGCTCCCAGGGAGACGGTGCCCTGGCACAGGGCTTACCCCTTGGAACTTGGGCTTGGAGACCCCTCCCCGAGAGAGGTGGGCTTGTGCAACAGACAAGGCCGAAAGGGCCGGATAGATCAGGGGGATCTTACTGCACCGCTTCCCCTGACGGATGGGAACCAGGCTCGGGACGGGGATGCGTGGGGCCTAGGTCACACCGCAGGGACTCGAGCCGAGACCGCAGCCAGGGTACTCGGAGGGCCGCCGGGCCTCTGCTGATGCAGTAACCGCAGCAGGGCTCACATGCGGGCACGGTCGCTCACAGGGCGCCAAATGCAGTGGGTCACCCGGCCAGCGGCTCTCCGGGGCTCAGGGTGCCCTCCCTGCCGGGTGCAGCGTGGCTCTCTCTCGAGCCACCGTTCGGCCTGGGGCTACTGCGGCGGGGCTGGGGCCCCCTGGTGGCTGGCAGCGGCAACAGGAGAATTGTGGCTCATTCTCTGGACGCTGCCAGCTCACTGGTGCTGGGTGAGGGGGCTTTGTGGGCAGCACGGCCCACCCGGCCAGCGTGCCAGCGTGCCTGCGTGCCGGGCTCCCAGGGGTGTGCAGGTGTGAGTGGGGGAGGCTGCAGGGGGCCCCTGAGATCCACAACTGTGCCCAGGAGGTCAGAGCCCGACTCCACAACTCCCAGGAATGGGAGGACGAGGAGGGGAACCGGTCTCGGGTGAAGAAGGCCGTGACTGCTGTGGTAGCTGCTGGGAAGGAGAAATAATAAGTCTGAATCCACTGCTTGGTCCCGACCCTTACAATGTCTGACAAAGGGCGGCCGCCTTTCTGCTCAGGGGCGCGGCCTTTGCCAAAACACTTGGGCTTCTCCTGCCGCCGCCGGCAGCTTGGCCTCTTGGGAAGTTTTAAGCTGTGAACCTCAGCCCACAGCTTCATAAACATCCAGGTTTTCCTGTAGAAGCGGGTGGGGACCATCTTCAAGTTCAGGTGTCGCAGACACGTGCAGCCTTTGCCTGGGGGTCCCGTTTTCACACAGTTCTCTGGATCTTATTAACATCTGCTTTTGCCGTTAGCTGGTAGGTTTTCGTCTCCTCAGAACTAGCGCTAAGGAGCGTCAAAGCTCTGGCAGTTAAAAAAAAGAAAGGATTATCCATCCCGTCTTTACCCCTCCGCCCTCGGGCCTTCCTGTCATTCCCATAGGAGAGAAAACACATTCTTCTAGTACTTTCTTCTCTCCCTGTCCCTCTGTCTCCCTCCTCTCATCCCCATCTCTCTCCTCCAGCCCTGGAGATTGAGCCCAGGGCCTTTGGAGCCCTTTTTTATTTTCTAGTCTGAGACAGACTCGCCCTAAAATGCTCAGACTGGTCTCCACCTCTTGATCGTCCTGCCTCAGCCTCCGGTGCTCAGGGATCACAGATGTGAGCCACCATGTCCACCGTGCTTTCACCGCCTCACTTTATTCTTTGACTCGGATCCAGAGCGACCCGTTCACAATGCAAGTCAGGGGCAGGAGGTGTTTTTCTGGGGGGTGGAAAGGCACTAAAACAGGGTGGTGGTGATAGTTACACAACTCAGTGTATTTCCTAAAGATCCCTGAAGTCTGTCCTTAGAGCGGGCAGGCCGTGCGGGGAGCTGGACGGCGGCCTAGCGGGGTCATGTCACCTCTGTGCGGGCATCTGCTCGCAGAGCCGAATTTGAGGTCATCCCGACGGGCTGAGAAGCCCTGCCTGCCTGCGGGTCTTCCCTTCGCCCTTTCTGCCCGGCCAGGCCCGGAACAGCCAGGCCCCCGCCCTGCGGCTCCTTCCCTCCTCCCTCCGGTGCGAGCTCTGCCCCGGGCTCCCGCCCCCAGCTCTGCCGTCGCCCAAGGACAACTGGAGGCACCTCCCGTCTTTACGCGGCGCCCAGCCTCCGCCTGGCTTTGGTTTTCTCCCTCGCACGGGGTCGCTCTCTGATTGCTGCCTGGTTTTCTTTTTAAAGTCTTCCTGGTGAACGTGGGCTCTGCGGGCCCGGGAGTACTGACTTTGGGTTCCCCCTGCGGGGTGCCAGGGCTCAGCTGGTGTGTGTGGAGAGAAAGGAAGAGGAAGAAAGGAGTCTCCGGGTACGAGGCCTTCACGCACAGAGCGCGTGTGAGGGTCTTTCCCTGCTGGTCTCGGCTCCTGGCACAAGTTCCGCCTGGCAGCAGGAGATTTCTCCTTTGGCAGAAGAGACATTTGGATTTGAGTCCTGGTGATGCCACTGCGTTCCCTGAGGTCAGGTCTTCGAGCACTTTAGTGCCGGCTTTCTTCTCTGTAGGATGCAGCTGGACGGTGCCCACCCCTTAGCTGAAAAGCTCGGGACTCGCCGTGTTTCTGGTTTTGAAGTATTTATACACAGGCATTGAGACGGCCCAGGGAGGGGACCCAGGTCTGCACGCCGCATTCCCAGGTTTTACACACACCTTGTACACACGGAAGGGGGATTTTAGCCTTGCAGTGCACCTGCTTTGTGATGGCGTCAGCTGTGGCATCGTGTGGACGCTCAAGGCATCTTGGGTTTAGGGGCGTCTGGATTTCAGATCTTTGGATGAGGGGCGTTGTGCGTGGGGGACAGAGTCGGGCACACAGCCTGGCAGTGCCTGCTCCCTCTTCCTGCTCCGCCGACCATCGGTTGGCAGCTGCGCAGAACCGTGGGGTCGGGGTCGTCTTCGCGGAGGACGTGCCCACCCGACGCTAGCCGGCCCAGGGCGGCTGTGGGCACCGAGCAGCGCTGGGAAGCGGGGGTCTGAGGCGGTTGGCGGGCGGGCCCCGAAGCAGCGGGGAGCTGCAAACTGCGGCTTAAACACCTTCCTCTCCGCGTGCTCTGTTTTTAACTTTCCATTATGGTAAGATACACACTGACAAGGCCTCTCATCTTCCCTTTCTAAATGCACAGGTCAGAAGCCCTGAGGGTACTGTTGGGGCCGCACAACGCTCCTTTTATCAACCAGGATTTAACTGAGTCTCTTTCTACTGCTCTTTTCGCGTCTGGGCAGCTCACCATTTCCGCTCCGGGGACAGGGACAGCACTTGGGCCGCTCGGCTCGGCCAGCAGCGCAGGGACGGTGTCAGCCCTACGGAACCATCGCGGGCCGAGAAGGGACGCCCAGCCCGACACCCGCCCCTGAAAACTGCACAAATCGGGTGTTTACAAACCCCGGCAACCAAGGGGGCCCCGCTCTGTACAGAGCCCGCTGGAGGACGGTTCCGAGTGGCGAGGGGCGCTCTGAAGGCGGGAACAGGCGGCTCTGGCTGGGCCTCCTCAGCCCTCCGTCCCCTCAGCACCTTCTGGAAAGCCCAGAGCTTCCCGCACTGTCCGCTGCGGCAAAAGGGCGGCGGGGCGGCCGCAGCATCCCGGAGGCCCAGGCCGTGTCAGGAGTGAGGTTCTCCGGGCCACAGAGACCAAAGCGTCTCAAGTTCGAGAAGCAAAGCGGGTGCTTTTGTCCCTCCCGGCAGGGGCTGGCGCGTGTGGGCTGCGCCATAAGGCGGGAGGGAGGAGGGAATTACCCCTCACTGCGGGCCCCAGGACGCGCTCGAAGAAAACGCTGCGGATGGCGCCAGACACACGCGGAACCCGCCGCAAAGACACGCACAGGCCCGTGCCAAACGGAGAGGGGCCGAGAAGGGGGAACAGGGCTTTGCCTGGAGGCCTGGAGGCCTGGATCCCGCAGAGAAGGAGGTTCACGCTGGGAGGAATCGCTTAGAGGAGCCCGTCTGGCGGCATTATCAGGATCCGGCCAGTTTGTTAAGCCTTCCTTTCCCCCTTTCATCCCTCCCTCCTTCACCTGGCCCTGCACGGTGCTAACCCTGTGACCGCACCGGGCCGGCCTGACCTCCCCAGCTCCCTGAGGCGGCTGCAGCCGCGTTTGTCTGGGTCTAAAGCAACTGGTGATGCCATCTGCGGAAAAGAAATAAATCACAGGGCTGGAGGGTTAGCTCAGTGGTTCCGGCGCCTGCCTCGCAAGCGCAAGGTCCTGAGTTCAATCCCCGGTAACCACATACAATGCTGGGCGTGGTGACTCACGCCTGTCATCCCAGCACTCGGGAGGCAGAGACAGGAGGATTGCTGAGTTCGAGGCTTGCCTGGGCACCATAGTGAGCTCAGAGCCAGCCTGAACTACAAAGCCAGATCCTGTCTCAAAAAAAAAAAAAAAGAAAGAAAGAAAGAAATCACATCAAGCGTGATGTCTGCTGTCACGGGATGAAAGAGCCAGCTGACCAGACCGCGGGACCGCAGCAGAGGTCGAGTGACAGCTCACGTTTCATTTTCAACCGCGGGGAGTTTGGAGACGCGAGGGTCAGGGTGGGCAGCTGGCGTGTGAGCGCGGATGGACTCATGCCCTGGGTTTATCTGGGAAACATCAGGACAGGGACGGCGGCCCTGCTTCTGGGGCAGGGAACGCACGGAACTGGATGATTAGGCCGCAGAGGGTTTCGGGTTGGCTTGTTTAAAACCGGATTCTGGAATCCTCTTTTTGGTCTCTTTACTTTTAGTTGAGTCTTGTTTTTTTGGTGGGGGTGGAACCCAGGGCCTCAGGTACTAGCAAGGGCTGTACCACTGAGCCCCAGTGCCAGCCCCGGCCCAGTGTGGAGATACCCTTTCTTTTTTTTTTTTTTTTTTTGAGACAGGGTCTCGCTTTGTAGTTCAGGCTGGCCCTGAGCTCACTATGTAGCCCAGGCAAGCCGCCGTGAACTCAGAAATCCTCCTGCCTCTGTCTCCTGAGTGCTGGTATGACAGGTGTGAGCCACCACGCCTGGCATTGTGGTGTGTGGTACTGACTGCTGGTGGGCATGAGTAACCATGCCCAGTATTGTTGTATGTGGTTCCAGGGATTGAACCAGGGACCTTTTGCTTGCTAGGCAGACACCAAAACCACTGAGCTAAATCTCTGGCCCTACCCCAGCCCTGTTTTATTTTGAATGGATTATTATTATTTAACTCTTTTCTATCTGATACACAATACTGAGTTTCCACTTCAGGTACAGAGGTCGATAGGAAGATACAGAACAGGCAGCCCCAGGAAGTAGAAGCGACCCTAGTGCTAAAGGCATATGAAGCGTCTGTGCTGGGAAATCTCAGTCCACGGCAGCTGTTGTCCTGCTGGCGGTCCAGGCCGCCTGCAGTCCAAAGCCCTGGCCCGGCTGGCCGAGCAAGCCCAGCTCCACCACCTTTCGATGCTTCCGGGGCTGGAACATCAGGTTCACATCCTGACAGCACTTCTGTGTTGAAAGGTGGTCGTACTTCAACTGTAATGTACTTGATTTGACTGGAAACAGTTTAGGCTCAAAAGGTTTCCTGTGCTTGGTTTCCTTAGCCCTCTTAAGCCTTACAACTTCCTTTTTTCCTCTTCCTTCCTCTCTCTCTCTCTTCTTTCCTATCTTCTAAGGCAGGATCTCACTATATTGCCCAGGTTGGCCTCAAACTCTTGAGTACAAGTGTCTTCCTGC
>PVIC010022929.1:0-27338 GCA_004025085.1 Thryonomys swinderianus
CTTGCGAGGCCGGTGCCAGAACCACTGAGCTAACCTTCCGGCCCTTGTTTTTATTTTTTTGAGACAGGGTCTCACTTTGTAGTTCAGGCTGGCCCTGAGCTCACTATGTAGCCCAGTAAACCTTGAGCTTGGCAGTCCTCCTGCCTCTGCCTCCCTAGTGTTGGGATGACAAGTGTGAGCCACCACACCCAGCATTGTAGTATGTGGTGCTGATTGCTGGTGGGCATGAGTCACCACAGCCAGTATTGTGGTATGTGGTTACTGGGGATCGAACCAGTGACCTTGTGCTTGCCAGGCAGGTGCTAGAACCACTGAGCTAAATCTCTGGCCCCCAGCAGCAAACTGTCTGTAAGGTTTGGGGAGTGGTGATGACTGTTCCATGCTGGGAGAATAGTCCATCAGGTAGAAGATTCAGGAAGAGGCTGCTGAGTGGGAGTAAGGCTGCTGAATAGGGGTCAGACCATGGATTACCTTGTGTTTGAAGAGAGAATTTTTGGTGTGGACAGCAGGGAAACCACTGAGGAGTTCCATGTGGCACAGTCACGTGTCATTAGTGTCTCTGAGGCCTCTGGGAACATCGATGGCATTTAAGAGGGGAGCTGATGAGTGAATGGAACAGTTGTGAGCATGGAGAGGAGGGTGAGTTAGTGAGGAGGGAGATTCAGGATCTGGTGCCTGAATGGAGTCTAGCACTGCTGTCCAGGGTTTTGGCTTAGACCCCAGGCAAGAAGGATAACAGATAAGAACGGATAGAACTCGGCCCAGAGTCAGACTCAGAATGAAGGAAAGAGAAGGTGAAGAGAGAAGTTCTGAGGCTCTGTCCCATGCTGAGCACATGTGCAACCATCACAGCACAGCTGCTGGCTTCTAGCACACAGGGTGCGTGCACAGGGTGACTGTTAGTTGGCTTTCTTCATCCGGACATTGTTAAGTGGTTTCATTGAAATTTGAAGCTCTCAGAAGAGAGAGAAGATTTGTGAAGCAAGTGTTATTTTATCTGGAAATGATTTCTCTGAGATAAGCCTCCAGGTGAAGCCTGCCTGCCTACAGGAGAGGGCTGTGACAGCAGAGGGCTGCTGGACCCCTTCCACTGAAAATTCAGCTTCCAGGAGGCTCCTCTCTCCTGAGGCTGTCCTCTGTGTCATATCTGTATGTGTCTACACTGACGTCTGGTGGCGGTCAGTTTGCTGATCTGGTCTAACAAGTTTCAGGCCCTCCCTGCTTGGTGTGTGATGTGACAGTTAGTTACTTGACCTTGATTTCTTGAGAGCAAATGAGTTTCCCGATCCCTTTACTCTGAAATTGATGGAGTCAGAATTGTAAAAAATGTGTGGTGCTGAGCCTAAAGGTCAGAAGCTCCAAAAGGAACAAGGGTGGAAAAGATGATCAGTCTATTAACTGACTTCCTGGGGGATCCCTGGGCATGGGCAGTCAGTGAACTTCATGATGCTAATTCCAGGTCACCTTGCAGAGGCGTGTAGAGGAGCATTTTTCACTCCTTTAAGCTCCTCCTGTTTTGCTGGTCCAGACGATCGCAGAGCACTCTCAGCACTGCAGCTGCACATGCTTGTCCTTCAGCAGCTGCGGTCCTTGGGCGCTCGTGCAGCTCCTTCTAGATCTGAAGGCCAGGTCCAAATGTTGGTGGTGAATTCTGATCTGCAGTTTTGAAAAGCATGTAGCTTGTAGACTTTTTAATAATAAAATATATCTGAAACCAGGGTTCTTCTCTGTGGGCCTCCCACTCAGGTCAGCGTTTGCACAGTAAACAGTCTCCTTTCTTGCCTTGGGGTGCTTTAAAGCAAGTGAAGTGACTGACAGCAGGAACCTTCCCCTGTCCTGTCAAAGCCACCTGTAGGACTGACCCTGACCCTGAGCAACCCTTTGACCTTGTGGTCTGGAGGCCAGTTGGTTGCCACTTTGCAGGATTTCCCCATCTCCTGCTTTTTTTTTTAATTAAAATTTAATATTGTAAAATTTTAAATGAGTGGCTTGGACATTTAGTGGTATTATCCTGAACCTCTGGTGACTCTTTAGGACACTGACTGGAAGAGCCTTCCTCCTTCCCTGCATATGGAATAGGGGAAGGATATTATAAAGAAATACATGTTAAAAATGATTTTCAGCCAGGCGTGGTGGCTCACGCCTGTAATCCCAGCACTCGGGAGGCAGAGAAAGGAGGATTGCTGAGTTCGAGGCTTGCCTGGGCTACATAGTGAGCTCAGAGCCAGCCTGAACTACAAAGCGAGACCCTGTCTCCAAAAAAAAAAAAAAAAAAAAAGATTTTCAGTGTAAAATAAGAGAGAAAAATTAATGTTTGCAGAAACCCAAAAAAGCACCTCTCATTACAGTAATTAAATGGCAGCATTTAACCTATCAGAACGTTCTGCATGTGTGAGAGACAAGCCAAGAGCTGAGTGTTTGAAATTAGAGCTCTAATCCTTGGGGAAGAGAATGGTTAAATAATTTGTTGTTGAGGCGCAAGAGCAGCATACCACAAGGTGTGTGTGTGTGTGTGTGTGTGTGTGTGCGCGCGCCTGTGCTTGTGCCCGTGTTTACCAGGAACACCAACCATGCCAGGGGTGGGCTAGGGTAGGGGTATTTATCAGCACCTGTGTGCTGTCAAGAAACACACAAGCTGCTGTTGCCTGTTCATTAGGTTTTCAGGAGTCTGGGCCTCACCTGTGGCCAGGCATTGCATCATGTTGGTAGAACTTGCTTCACTCGGGCCCTTGGGACAGACAGGAATAGCTTTGAGAGGCGGGATGACACATGGGGAGGAAGCTGAGAGTGGGTGGGGTGGGGCGGGTGGGAGGAAAGCAGAATCACTCTAGGCCACACAGGACAAAGCTTTGCATCTTACTGGGCTGGCAGTCAGGAGCCAGCGTGGACAAACTACGGAGTGCTGGGGAAGGAACATCACTGCTGAGACCTTCTCCACACAGTGTCCCCTGCCTGCTGCGCACTGTCGTTTCCTCCTCTGCCATGATGCAGTGTTTGGACTTATGCGGAATGACAGGATTAGCAGTGTCCTGTGTGCTCTTCAGTTAGTGGCATCAATTTTGTCTTTCTGTGCTCCTGGATGGAGTTTGTGGTTTAGGTCCTGTGCTGCCCCTCTGGAAGCGCTTCCATCCAGCTTTCTCTAGACATCCTCAGAGCATGGCAGCTGGGACTAGAATTCCATAGGATGGGCTGACATGTGGCAAAGGGGCACCCTGCACATCTGCTCCTGTGGCCCTCATTAGGGACCCACAGTGGGGGCTGCCTTTACATATGTGTTCCTCAGGCTTGCAGTCTCTGTCAGTCTCCGTGCAGCATGAAGGGTTTCTATTATACTAATAAGGAGCCCTGGGGATGCTGGTGACAGTGTGATAATCGTCCCCTTGTAGGGCTGCAGGGCGTCGTGCACGCTGACCTCATCCTGGGGGAGTGCTGATGAAACTCTGGCTCAGCCTTGCGGCCCCAGTGCTGTGCTGCTGTGGGGGTGAGGGCAAAAGGTTGCTGGGCTGTTTCTCCTCCAGCTCCGTGATTACCAGGCTTGCTTGTCTTTGGGGCATTTCATCAAAACTTCTGTAGTTTTGCTGTAGAACTTTAGAGAGCTGATGAGCCTAATGGAAAATTTTCAGTAACAGAATAGCAACACATTTTCAGCTAATTAATCCTCGGAGCGTCCTGTGGGAAGAGGAAGGTGTGATAACTGAAGTGATGTTTCTTATCCCCATTTTATAGACTTCAAGACTGAGGTGTCAGGAAGAAGCTTTAACTAGAGCCGGGGGAATAGTGCAAATTTAGAAGCTCATGGCTTCCTTTGGAACTGTTGGGTCCTACCTCAAAGTTGTTTGTAAATCACCCTCTTGCTGTTTCTCATGGTTCCGATGTATTATCACTTCATATCATAAATTTTGATAATTAAGATAGTGATTATGCCATACAAAACTCTTCAGTATTGTCTTTGCTTCCTTTAATATTTTAATCCCAACCCCCACATTCTCTTTCAGAAAAATTGACCCTTATTTAGGATCTCTGAATATTGTAGTTATTTTCCATTGTTTAAATTTCTTATAATTCTGCTAATAATTAATTCCATCCATCATCTGCATGAACTAAATTCATGCTACTGCTCTTCTTAAAATATGTATTTTATCCCCTTAAAAAGTATATTCTATTACTTCACATCATATGTCCTAGTGTATATTCTTTTTTAACTCATTTTTTTATTAGTACATGTTAAGAATGATGCGGTTCATCTTGGTAGCTTGATATGTGCATCTAACATTTCTTGATCTTTTTCTTTCCTATCATCCCTCTCTTTCCTTCCACTTCCCACTTATCCCCTACACTCAGTTTTGCCTTTTCTTTTTTCCCACTGAATACTGTGACTTGAACATAACTTTAGTGTCCATAAATACAGATTTCTGTCATCAGTTTTCATAGCTGCTTGGTGTTCTGCTGACAATACCCATCACAATTTATTTTAGCCAGTCTCTTGATGGACATCTAGATTGTTTTCATTTCTCACCATTCCAACAACCCTTCTTTAAAAATATCCTCAATAATAGGTGTTCTTCTTTAGTGCTTACCATTTTGGGGTAAAATCTTTAGAGTTGCCAATCCTGGGTTAAAGACAGTGGATCTGTTTTACTGTAAATGTACATTGCTAAACTGCCTTGCACACTGTGTACCTCAGAAACTTGCAGACTGCCTGGGTCTTGGTTTTTAATCTGGATTGAACATAGAAAACCTTTCTCACACTGCAAGAGCATAGAAATATTGGCCTCCTTATTTCTTTTATGGTTTTAGTTTTCTTTTATGGGATTTGTTTTGCTGTTAGCTGAGCAACAGGGAATATAACTATTTTTCCTGGTGACCAACCTCATTGTTCCAGCATCATTTATCGAACAATTTATTTCTTTCCCCACTCATTTGCCATGTCAGTTTTTCATACACTAAATTCTTAAATAATACTGATGTGTGATCAGGGACATTCTGTTCTCATTCATTCACATACCTGTCTGCTGTTAGGTTAATATGGCAGTGTTTTTGTTATAGATTTATTTCTCGTATTTGTTAGCATAAGTTGTATTCTTTCCCTGTTGTTTTTTAGAATATTCCTGGCTTCTGTGGCTGTGCACACTTTGAAGGGCATTTTACAGTCACGTCATCGTGTCTCCTCTTCCCCTCTTCTTCTCACCCCACCCCCACCTGCTGCCAATCACAGAATAAACTTTTGAATTTTGATTATAATTACATTCAGCATAGAAATTACCTTGGAAAGAATTGCCATCTTTGCAGCATGCTGTCTTTCTATCCATGAATGTGAGTATCTTCTGAGTGAAATGTCCTCCCCATTGATGATTTTACACACTTCCTACCTAGTTCCCACACATTTCCTTCAATCCTTAATATTATTTTTAAATTTTTTACTGTTCCTTTGGAATTTGAATTTTTACATAGATTTTTGTTAATATTTAGGAAAGCTGTTGATTTCTGTATTTTTTAAATTGCCTTATTGTATTTTTAATAGTTCTAATTGTTTTTATTGGTTCTCTTAGGTTTTCTCAGTAGCATGTCACATTAAGATTTTTTTCCCCTTTTCAGTGTTACATGACTTTATTATTATTTCACCTAGATTTTCCAGAGCAGTATGAGTTAAACATGAATGGTTGGAGAGGTAAAATGGATATATTCTTGCTCCCTCCTTCTGATTGGAGCATTAAGCTGGAGATGAAAGGCATGGGAAATAGACTGTGGGGAAACAGTCACAATGATCCCTAGACTTCCTGAAGTCCTCCCTTTCCAGGACACTGAATCTTGCCTATTCTGGCCGGGTATATACAGTATTCTCTGGCCAAAGTTGTTTGACATGCTCATAACTGCCTTAAACTGTAGAGGAGAAAGTCAACATTATTTCAGTTTTCTCAAGCAGAAAAGGTCAGTGGGAGTAACTCAGAGTCACTTGGCAAACACAACGGTGGCTGAATCTCCTGTGGAGCCAGCGCACCAGGACTGAGAAGGCAGCAGAGCTGGGATGGTGACCAGAGCCACTGCAGCTCTTCTGGGAGACAGTGTCAACTCCAAGTAGAAAAGGGCAGCTTTGGCTAGAAGAGCCCATGAAGCATGAATCTGATGTAGTAGAAGTGATTGATCTATAGACCTAGCACTGCTCCCCTCTCAAAGGACATCTGACAAGCACAGCTTCTCTGTCACCAGGCTGCCGTTCTCTCCCATGGCAGTTGGTGGCAGTGGAGGAAGTGGGGTGTTGGTCACTCCAGCCTGGCAGTGCAGGACAGGTTCTTGCCTTGTGGTTTCATGGCCTCTGGTGTGCACTGCGCTTGCCCCAGGTGCTGAGGGTGAACTCTAACCTTCTCTGCCTCACACGGAACTCTGATAACCTCCCTGCTGAGTGGATCATGTCCCGTCTGCTTCTGTTCTTTCTACCTCATGTCCAGTCAGTCTTTTCATAGTGAGCACTTCAGATCTATAGAAAAACTGTAATGCACAGCACTCAGATTTCTTTTATCCAATTTCTTGATTAACATTTTGCCACATTTACTTTATCTCTTCACATGTACACACACACACACACACACACTTCTGTGACCATTTAGAAAGAAATTACAGATCATGACTCTAATTATATCAGATATCTCTTCAGATAAGGACATTGCCTCATGTAACCACTCTGCAGTATCACACTGAAGAGAATAAACACTGATTCCATAAAACCTCCCAATACATGTTCTGTATTTAAATTTTCTTTCTGGCTGAGCATTCTACCACCTTGTCTTTTTATCTTGAGCTGCCCTTTTGATTTTCTTCAATTGGGCTTAACTGTTTTTAAGGGGCTCAGATCAGTTGTCATGTGAATGTCACACATTCTGGGTTTGTTCCATTGTCCCCTCTTCTGGTAATACAGTTAAGCATTTTGGGGGAAGAGAACTTAGCAAGTAATGTAGCAACCTCGTATCTTACCACTGTAGAGGAGAGACGCACCAGATCTTTGGTGAGGCCAGTCGTTTGGTTAATGAGGTGACTACCACATCTCTCCATGGTAAAGATTCATTAGCAAATGTCTAGGAAGTGCTTCTTTGAGATTCTAGTATCTTCTTGCTCAACAAACTTGCATTCAGTGATTTTAGCAGCCATTGGAGATCCTTGCTTTATTGAGTGTATTTGTGGAACTTTAAAAAATCGATTTTTTAGTTGTATTGTTTCTCATACATTTATTTTCTGGTATTTTGTAAGGGGCTTTCTCACCTTCCCTCTTCTGCCTGTTACTCTGACTTTGGTTTGAGTATTTACTAGGTACCCTAGTCCAGGGAGAATCTGGTCATATATATCATTCCACATTTGGTTGTTGGGTACTTGTCCATGTGGCTCCTTTGGTACAAAATGTTTCAGATGTACTGTGTTTTTCCTGTATCCAGAACCAGCATTTTTCCCAAGGTTTCTTCTAGTGGAAATGACGAGAAGGTGCCAGAATCTAGACCCTGGTTGTAGCATTGCTTCTGGGTTCTTACAGCTGCCTTTTTTTGCTTAGTACACAAAACTACAAACACATCCATATAATTTTTTTTTTTTTGAGACAGGGTCTCGCTTTGTAGCTCAGACTGGCTCTGAGCTCACTATGTAGCCTAGGCAAGCCTCGAATTCAGCAATCCTCCTGTCTCTGCCTCCTGAGTGCTGGGATTACAGACGTGAGCCACCATGCCCGGCTTATAATTTTTTTTTGAGACAGGGTCTCGCTTTGTAGTTCAGGCTGGCCCTGAGCTCACTATGTAGTCCAGGCAAGCCTCGAACTCAGCAATCCTCCTGTCTCTGCCTCCCGAGTGCTGGGATGACAGGTGCGAGCCACCATGCATGGCACTGTGGTATGTGGTGCTGATTGCTGGTTGATTGTTGGTGGGCGTGAGTCACCACGCCCAGCATTGTATGTGGTTACCGAGATCGAACTCAGGACCTTGCGCTTGCAAGGCAGGTGCTGGAACCACTGAGCTAAATCTCTGGCCCTTATAATTTTTGGTTATATGTGTTCATGTGGTATATGTATGTGTGTCCATATATATATATATCTATATACATATAGATATATATATGTAATTGAAGTTTAACATAGGGTTTACTTTCTCTTATTCTACATTTATTTTTCTCCCAATGTAAATTTTGGTCCTGAGGTTTGATGTGCTGATCCTTTGGGTACTGTAATGTAAAGTAGTTGAGGGCTGGGAATGTAGCTCTTTGTTAGAGTGATTGCCTAGTATGTGCAAGGCCCTGGGTTCAAATCCCACTACGGCCCTCTGCCAAAAAAGTAGTTTAAAAATATTACAAGCTGATATTCTTACCAGTTTTCATCTTACTGAGTACAATGTCAGATTTCCTTGTAGTTCTTTTGTCTTTAGATGAGTAAAGCAACTCCTAAGTGTGGTCTGTGAAGCTGTGGGAACTCCCTACTTCCCTTCCAGAGGAGGGCAGGGGTTTTTTGTTTTGTTTTTGTTTTTTTGCATCTTTGAGACAGGATCTTGCTGTGTAGATCAGGCAGGCCTTGAACTCACTATGGAGCTCAGGCTGGCTGTAAACTCTTGGCAATCCTCTTGCCTCAGCCTCCTGAGTTCTGGAATCACAGGCATGCACCATCATGCCCAGCTAAGCACTTTTTTTTTTTTGAGACAGGGTCTTGCTTTATAGTTCAGGCTGGCCCTGAGCTCACTATGTAGCCCAAGTAAGCCTCAAACTCAGCAATCCTCCTGTCTCTGCCTCCCGAGTGCTGGGATTACAGGCGTGAGCCACCATGCCTGGTACTGTGGTATGTGGCATTGATTTCTGGTGGGCGTGAATTACCATGCCCAGCATTGTATGTGGTTACTGGGATCAAACTCAGGACCTTGCATTTGCAAGGCAGACAACGGAACCACTGAGCTAAATCTCCGGTCCGCTAAGCACTTTTTATAACCAGGAGTGAGGCATTATTTTCCTTTCTCGCTGTTGCCATTCCCAGTGATGATGCAAAAGCATCATCACCGTAACCTTTTGCTACTGTTAGACAGCTGCTGTTAAAACAGTGAATACCCATTTCACTTAAAATTGTTCTTTACTGAAAAGTTAAACTCACTAATTTTATGAAACCTCATACTTCAGTATCCATCATTTTAGTATTCTGTATGGAAAAAGCACAGGTATGCAGAAGCACTTGTGTTGTAGTGATTGTCCTGAGGAAAAGTATGTACACAGTAGTTTGAGTTAGGCAGAGCCAGTGGCTTTTTTCTTGCAGTATTATCTTTATTGAATGAGTGATTGAGAAACTGATCACTCAACCATTGGTGGTTGGCAGGTATTTTCTCAAAAATGAACTAAGTGAGCATGCCATTTCGAGACAACCAAGTGACATTATTTGTTGTCACTTATAAAATTTGTCTCAGAAGTCTAAAGCAGGAGGATTGCTTTGAATTAGTGGCCAGCCTGAACCACACAGTGAGACCTTATCTCAAAAACAAAAAAAAAAAAAGAAAGAAAGAAAAAGAAAAAATGGCTGGATATGGTTGGCACGTACCTGTTGTTCAAGCTGCTGAAGAAGCTGAGGCAGGAGTTCAGAGCCAGCTTGACCAAAATGTAAGACACCAACTCTAAGAAATATTAAAGTAAGAATTTGAGCTTCCAGATTAAATTTGAATTTTATAAAATGTATATTCACCACTGGGAACTAAGAAGCTCCCTGATACTTAAACTTGACTTATTGGACTTAGTACTTGACTTCTGACTAAGTCAATGGTAATATTAATGAGTATGTTCCATACATCCATCTATCCATTCATTCAGTGATACTAGAGGTTGAACTGAGGTATGTTTTACCACTATGTTACATCCCTATACTTCTTATTTTTATTTTGAGACAGAATCTTGCTAAATTGATTAGGCTGTGTTCTAACTTGTGATCATCCTGCCTTAGCCTCTTGTATGGTTGGAAATGAGTGTACTTTTAAAATACAGTGTAAGAGGGGCCAGAGGGTTAGCTCAATGGTTCTGGCGCGTGCCTCGCAAGCGCAAGGTCCTGAGTTCGATCCCCGGTAACCACATACAATGCTGGGCGTGGAGACTCACACCCACCAGCAATCAATACCACATACCACAGTGCTGGGCATGCTGGGCGTGGTGACTCACGTCTGTAATCCCAGCACTCGGGAGGCAGAGACAGGAGGATTGCTGAGTTCGAGGCTTGCCTGGGCTACATAGTGAGCTCAGAGCCAGCCTGAACTACAAAAGGAGACCCTGTCTTTAAAAAAAAAAAATACATACAGTGTAAGAAATCTGTCAGTATTTGAGAGAGCTGCACACATTTGTGAAACTCACTATTTTCTTTATGGTCAGTGTATGATTTTACAAAACTGAATGAGTGAAATACCCAAGTACAAAATAGATCAGCAGCTGGGCGTGGTGGCTCACGCCTGTAATCCCAGCACTCGGGAGGCAGAGACAGGCGGATTGCTGAGTTCGAGGCTTGCCTGGGCTACATAGTGAGCTCAGAGCCAGCCTGAACTACAATGCGAGACCCTGTCTCAAAAAAACAAAACAAAACAAAACAAAAAAAATAGATCAGCAGATTTAAATGTAATAGGAGATGAAATTTGATTGATAGGCCTTCAGACACCATATTGTAGTTAATCCTTAGCAAACTAACACTTATTGAATTTTGGTGTTGTGTCACAGAATATCCATAACTGCCTACAAAACTATGGAAATACTCTAAAAAGAAAAAATACTCTTTCCTTCTTTCACTTTATGTTTGTGCAAGGCTGTATTTTCTTTATTTGTTTTAGCCAAAATAATATCACAACAGATTTGATACAGGTGTAGAGATGAGAATCTATTTGTCTTTTATGTATATGTTTGTATATGTGAATGTGTGTATGTATTTATGTGGTACTGGGAATTAAACCCAGAGCCTTCTACATGCTGGGTAAGTGTTCTACCACTGGTACATTTTCTTTTTTTTAATGTACTAGGTTCCATGTGCCATTATTTTATGTAGTGTTAGCAGAAAAGCCATGGCTATGGTTTTCTTTGTGTTCATCCCCTTAGCCACCATGAATTTGAGACTATTTGGAAACACACAAGTAGAGCACTAAAATCTAGTTTATATTAAAACGTGGAAATCTAGTTTATTTTATGTATATAACATGCATTAAATACTAAACATTGCTAATTTGCTGAGTATCAGATTCTAAACATTACAGTAGTAAAACTATTTATTTATTTATTTGAGACAGGGTCTCGCTTTGCAGTTCAGGCTAGCTCTGAGCTCACTATGTAGCCTAGGCAAGCCTCGAACTCAGCAATCCTCCTGTCTCTGCCTCCTGAGTACTGGGATTACAGGTGTGAACCACCACGCCTGGCTAAAACTATTTATATTTTAGTAAAATCATAAACATTATTTATAGTAAACATAAAAAGTATGTTAATATTTTTCACAAATCAAACCAGCTAGTATATAATTGTTTTCTCCCTTTTGTAATATTTAGTCTTTCACAGGCTTAAAAATGGGCTGCATTGGGAGTGGGGTCAGATGGCTTGGCTGTGTTCATCTTACTAATTAATCCTCAAACTCTGTCAAGTGTAAAATTCCCCTTGGTAGCATTAAAGTCATCAGGTAACTCACTGGTTTCTTGGTGCCACTCCTAGACCTTTGTGCCACTGTCAGCCTGTCCCCATGACTCTGGTAGTCCCCTTAGCCCTCTCCTGTGGCCCATTTCCTGTTTCCTAGCTCCCAGGTATTCACATCTTTGGATAGTAGAACAGATCTTTCATTGGCTTCCCCAGAAGGTGTGCATGGGAGGTAAACCTTTTTAGATCCAGCATGTTTACAGATGTCTTTAATCTTCATATTCCATTTCTGGTTGGCTGAGTTTGATTGTAAATTATTATTGTTGTTTAAAAATTATTTTCAACTATATAAAATTCTCATTTTGTATATAACTTTAATGTCCAGCTAATATATGATTTAGTTTTTATGTTCCATATATTAATAGCAATTACTTCTGAATGGAGGGATCATGGAAGATTTTCCTCTTTTGGCTTCTTTGAACTTTTCTGTATTAAAAAAAAGTATTTTCAAAGAAAATAGATATTTGTGGGAGAGAAGGGAGGAGGACTAGGGATTGATGGTGGGTCTTGAGTCAGTGCAGTTTTGCAGGTTGCATGGTGGTGATGGCTGCACAGCGGTCTGGGTGTATTCAATGCCGCCAAACTGTAGATCTCAAAATGGTTAAGATGGTAAATTTTCTACAATGTATGTTTCATTACAGTATAGAAAATGTTTTTAAGTTTTTAAATATTCACAATCAGAAGAGTAACAAAGCGGGTGAGTTTTCATGATCCTGCCCTGGATTGTTTTTACTCTGTAGGCTATCTGTAAAAGAGAAAGTAGCAAAGGCTGGTATGGTGGTGCACAGCTTCAGTCCCAGGGCTCTGGACAGCTGTGGCAGGAGGATTACACATTCATTCCTAGCCTAAGCAATTTAGCAATTTAGTCTCAAAAAAAGAAAAAAAAATTTTTGAAGGAAGTAGGAGTATAGCTTGATGTGAAGACCCTGAGTTTAATCTCCATTATGAAACAAAAAGAAGAGAAGAGAAGAGATAAGAGGAAGCAGAGCCTGTAGCTTTTAGTTAATTTGGTGCAGTCAGATGGCAGATGCCCAGCATATTAGACTTTATGTGGCTTTTTCCTTAGATTGTTGTTTTGTTTGAAACAGATTGACAGAGTGAGCTTACTAGCTCTTCACTAGAGTCTGTGCTTACAGAAACAGTAACCTTTTGGTTTACTGACTTATCTCCAGGCCAGTGTTTGGTTTAGGAAGCTGGCAGTTACACACTGATGACTAACTGACCTACTTACAGGTGCCAGTCTTGGAATAATCCAATTCCTGTACTTAAAAGAACCTTGACCCTTACCTTACCACATACACAAATGAAGGTCAACCTGAAATACACAGAACAGTTCCATGACCTTGGCATTGACACACATTTCTCGAATAGGCCCGCCAGCCTTAAAAGAGAAATGCTATGTCATAACTGATACTTTTACTCATGAGATGACAGTGAAAGAGCTGAAGCATCATCTGCACTCTGGATTGCAGTTATACCGATAGAGGTTTTGGGTCTAGAATATTTAGAGAATTCATATAAATTGACAAGAAAAGTCTAAAGAATTTTTTTGGCTTCTGGGAATCAAACTCAGGACTTTGTGCTTGCCAACCAGGTGCCAGAACCACTGAGCTAAATCTCTGGCCCACAAAATAATTTAGGGTGGTTTCCATAGTGTAGTGGTCATTACCTTTGCCTGATAAAATAATTTTTGAAGGTGCGCAAATGACTTGAATAGGTAGATACTTTACTAAAGAGCATTTCAGACAGTAAGCATAAGAAGGAGCCATCAGGGTTTGCCGATGAACCTCAGCAGGTCATTGATGTGCACCCACCAGAGTGACTAAAATGAGAAAGACCAAGAATACCAAGTGTTGGCAAGAATATGGAGCAGCTGCAGCTCTCTGTGCAGCTGCTGCAGACAGCTGGCACCTCCCACTAGTTAGGTGTTTGTTCTCTGACTTAGGAGTTTGGACAAATGAGTGCATCTGTTCATAGAGACATGCATAAGAACGTGAGTAGCATCATTATTTAAAATAGTTGAAGTGCCGGGCATGGTGGCTCACGCACTCGGGAGGCAGAGGCAGGAGGATTGCTGAGTTCCAGGCTTGCCAAGGGCTACATAGTGAGCTCAGGGCCAGCCTGAATTACAAAGCGAGACCCTGTCTCAAAAAAAAAAAAAAAGTTGAAAACCTCGGGGGAAATGACCATCAGCAGACAAATGGGCAACTCATGGGAAGCGACATATAAGAGAGTGTTACATAGCAAGACAGAAGAATCCACTGCTAGTCTATGTAGCTACATGATCAAATCTTAAAGAATTCTATCAAAGAAAACAGATACAAAAGAATATATATATATATATATATATATATATATATATATATATATATATATATATATATATATATTTTTGAGACAAGGTCTTGCTTTGTAATTCAGGCTGGCCCTGAGCTTACTATGTACCCCAGGCAAGCCTCGAACTCAGCAGTCCTCCTGCTTCTGCCTCCCCAGTGCTGGGATTACAGGCATGAGCTACCACGCCCAGCACTGTGGTATGTGATACTGATTGCTGGTGGGCGTGAATCACCATGCCCAGCATTGTTGTATGCATTGATGTATGTGGTTACCAGGGACATTAAGCTTGCTAGGCAGGCACTGGAGCCACTGAACTAAATCTCTGGCCCAAGAATATGTATTTTATGCCATCTGAATGACTGTTGATGACCACTGTCACAGCTACCTGTGGAGGAGAGGCCTGAAGGGTCTGAAGTGCCTGGGATGTCTGTCTCTGTGGGGTCACACAGGGCAGACATGGTGCTGTGGTCTTGAGATGGATGTCCTTGGGACGATTCATCATGAATATTAGCTCCTTTTTTTTTTTCTAAATTTTTTGAGACAGGGTCTTCTTTGTAGTTCAGGCTGGCCCTGAATTCACTATGTAGCCCGGGCTAGCCTTGAACTCAAAGCAATTCTCCTGCCTTGCCTCCTGAGTGCTGGGATTACAGGCATAAACCACCATGCCCAGGTATCTCAGTTTTTAAAAATTGAGGCTACTTTACTGGATTTGAGGAATACAGGTTTAGAACACTTAAAAAAAAATCAGAAGGGAAGAAAAATGATCAGATCAGTAAAGGTCAACAGAAAAAAAAAAGAAGCAGGAAATGCAATGTCTGTTTATGGGATTTAAAAAATTCTTTATTAAAGGACAGATCAGACTCAGTAATTTGAAGAGAAAACAGAAGCCAATTTTGTACAGAAACAAGAGACATACTTAAGACAAAACCATGTGGGAAAATTGAAGACAAAAGATGTGCAAGACATAGTAAGCAAATAAATGCAAAAACAAACCAATAGCCAGAAATGGCAATTCTCATTTTAGGTGGGTTGGAAATTCAAGGTTAAGAATATTAAAAAGAATGATTGGGATCTTCAGTTTCTCATATCAGAGAACAGATATGATATTTATACATCTGTGACCTCTTTATTTTACTTATGAGTGTGTCCTGAAGGTACGTCCATTTGAGTATAAATGACTCAAACTTATCATTCTTTAAAGCAAAGTAATACTCTATTTTATAGAAAAACCGTATCTTCTTTATCCAGTCTCCAGTTGATGGGCATCTGGGTTGTTTCCAAGATTGAGCTATCACAAACTGAGCTGCTATGAACATGGGTGCACATATGTTGCTGTGATATGATTCATTTAATTCTTTTGTGTATATTGCTAGCAGGGTAGTAGCAGGGTCAAATGGGGCCTCTAATCCTAGTGTTTTGAGGAATCTCCACACTGACTTCCCTGGAGCTTGTACCAGTCTACATTCCCATCAACAGCAGAGGAGGGTTCTTTATTCTTCGCAGCCTCACCAACATTTGTTGCTGGCTAATTTTAAGATAGCAGCCATTCCTTGTGGAGTGAGATGAAATCTTAGTGTTGTTTTCATCTGCATCTTTCAAATGACCAGCAGTGTTTAGCATTTAATGATCTCTAAAATGTATGATGGATATTGTGAAATAGAAAATATTCAAAGGGAAATGTGGAGGGGTGAGTAATGAGGGGCAAAGAAAAAATGTGATGGTAATAAAAAAAGGGAAACAGAGTTTATGTATTTAAGGGGTGGGGGATTGTTGGGTGGGTGGTGGAATGGAAAAAAATGAGAATTAAATTGTGTCGTATACTGGTACAAATTCCTAATTTTTTTTTTTTTTGAGATAGGGTCTTACTTTGTAGTTCAAGCTGGCCCTGAGCTCACTATGTGAGCCCCAGGCAAGCCTGGAATTTAGCAATCCTCCTGCCTCTGTCTCCCCAGTGCTGGGATTATAGGTGTGAGCCACCACACCTAGCATTGTGATATGTGGTACTGATTGCTGGTTGGCATGAAGTCACCTGGTATTGTATGTGGTTACCGGGGTTCAAACCAGGGACCCTGTGCTTGCTGGAACCACTGAGCTAAATCTCCAGCCTCAGATTCCCAATATTGAGTGTGATCATGATGTGTATATACAATGTATCAATAAAGATAAAAATAAAATAAAAATAAGTAAATAATAAAAAGAATAATTGGGCAAGAGATTTAGCTCAGTGATTCTGGTACCTGCCTAGCAAGCACAAACAAGGTCCTGAGTTTGATCCCTGGTAACCCCATACAACAATACAGGGCGTGGTGGCTCTTAACCTGTAATCTGAGCACTCGGGAGGCAGAGGCAGGAGGATTGCTGAGTTCAAGGTTTACATGGGCTACATAGTGAGCTCAGGGCCGCCTGAACTCCAAGGAGAGATCATGTTAAAAAAAATGATTATTTTATACTATTAGAAAGTTCATTTCACTATAAGGTAGATGTAATAACAAAATTTTATGTACATTTATCATGCTATATTAACATATATAAAGCCAAAGCTACTAGGGAAAGAAAAGAATTTAAAGCCACATAGTTGGTGATATTAATATACCTCATAATTTAATAAATCAACAGGTAAAATTATAGGACATAATTGGATAACATAATGAATAAATTGTTTATATATATAATTTTATACACAGAAATGGAATATTAATTTGTCAGTGCCTATGGCACCTTTATAAATTTTTGTCAGTTAACTGCTAAGAAAATTCTCAAAGTCCTTAGGAGCAAGGGATTTAGCTCAGTGGTTCCAGTGCCTGCTCCCCAAACACAGGTCTCAAGTTTGAGCCTCAATACCCCCTCAAAAATCTCAAAGTCCAGAAGTTAGAAGTTATATTATCACCTTTTTTGACCATGAAGGAATAAAACAAAAACTTATACTCAGAAGCCTGTGAGAAGAAGTTTAGCCACTTGGAAAAAATTTTTTTTTGAAACAGGATCTCATTGCATATACATTTGGGTCTATCTTTGAACTCCTAGTGATATTCCTGTCTCAGTCTACTGAGTGAGTGCTGGGATTAGAAGCATGTGTCACCACACCTGGCCCACCTGGAAAATTTAAAATAATCTTGTACAGAATTCTTTTCACTGACCTTGCTGGGTTTTTCTAATATTCCCCTAGCTTCTTGGGATATGTCTTTATTTTCAGTTTGTTTTTTAAAGGTAAAAAAAAAAATCAGAAAAAAAAATGGTGAAAACAGTTACGTACTTCTTAAAAACAGATCCCTGAAATGAGGATGTATTGACTCATTGGATGGAATAGTTCTAACTTTGGCCCATTGGTAGCTTTCCAAATAGCACAGACCAGTTTCTTCAGCAGGGACACGAGCACCTGTTTCAGTTTACCACTCCTTTTGTCTGGTTCTGGAAACCAGCAAACAGAGCAAAATCAGTTCCCCGATCATTTTCATTTGCATGTATTTGGTTAGAAATGAAGCTGAACTTTTTAAATATGTTTATTTCTTCTTAGAAGTTTTTATTCAAATCTTTTTCTCCCACCCGCTTCTACTGGGATATTAATGCTTTACTTATTGGTTTTTGAATGCCCTTTATATATTAAGAGTATTAATTCTTTGTCATGTTTGTAAACATTTTTCTTTTCGTTCCTTACCTTTTATGTTTTTAATATATAAAATTGATTATTTTCACCTAATCATATCTATCTTCTTATATTTCCCTTGTTATTTTTATGGTAAGAGATTCCTTCTCCATAATTATTAAATAATAATAATAATTACAGTAATAGCTAACATTTACTGAGAGCTGATTATGTGTTAGG
The DNA here is from genome assembly GCA_004025085.1 of Thryonomys swinderianus. NCBI lineage: Eukaryota > Metazoa > Chordata > Mammalia > Rodentia > Thryonomyidae > Thryonomys > Thryonomys swinderianus. Next base: position 17,813 of record PVIC010022929.1, read on the forward strand.
CAATAAACTAAGCCCTTATTTAATCACAAAAACTCCATGAGGTAGTTTTTTCTTTTTCTTTTCACAATTAAGAAAGAAACTAAGGAGAAAATTTGTCGATAAATGTTGAACTAGTGAGAAGTTAAGTATTCACCCATATTTTATTTTAGTTTTTATGATTTATATTTTTATAATTAACTAGTCCTAAAATTTATGAAGTGATATGAAGTGAAGCTCCTTTCAAACAATACTTTTACTGAGACTGTCCTTCAATGAATAAATCATTTTCCCCATTTGTTTGTTATGCTTCCTTTATTATATATTAAATTTTAATGTATGACAATCTTTTCCAGGGATGACTTTTTAAAAAATTTTATTGACCTACAAAGAACCACTGTCCCCAATGCCACCCCAAGTACTGAGGATTGAACTCAGAGCCTCTGCATTGAGCTACACCTCCAGCTTTTTAAAGTATTTTTATATTTTGAGATAGTCTCTCTGTCACTGAATCACCCAGGCTGGGTTGAACTTGTGATGGTTCTGCCTCGGCTTCCAAGAGTGCTGGGATTGCAGGTGTGCACCACTACCCCCAGCTAAGCCACTGTGTTTTACTGGATGTATCTTTATTATCAATTTTAATCTGTACAGTAACAAGGGTCACTTTGTTCTTCTCTTTTAAAACATTCAGAGTTAGAATTCAGTCATAATATCCTCACCAATAACAAATATAAATTTTGGGGAAAATATTTAAAAAATGGTAGTTAAAGCACTAGAGAGCCACCAGAAGCAAGTAGAAATTAGGGTAAATTTGATAATTCAAAGAAATAACTAATTGTGCAGAGTTGCCTTTCTATGACTTTTACCAAGTCACTCCCTAGTGCATCAGGTGAGCAGAACCCAAGCAGAAAGCTGTGTTATACAGTGTGAGGACAGGAAGATGGGTTCTGAGAGTGGCTGGAAATCCAGGAAGAGGAGAATGCAATACAGGACCTCAGACTCTATGTACGAACACTCTTGCAGCACTGTGCTAACTCCCAAACTGCCTGTGCATAGGAAGGATGCCACAGGTACTAGCGTGGATTTCAGAAGCTGCTTACTATCAGACAAGCAGATTGGGCAGTATAATCTTTTTTTTTTTTCCTCCTTTCCTTTTCTTTCTGCCTTTTTTTTTTTGCTTTTGAGACAGGATATTGCTTTGTAGTTCAGACTGGCCCTGAGCTCACTATGGTGCCCAGGCAAGCCGCCGCGAACTCAGCAGTCCTCCTGTCTCTGCCTCCTGAGTGCTGGGATGACAGGTGTGAGCCACCACGCCCGGCACTGTGGTATGTGGTATTGATTGCTGCTGGGTGTGAGTCTCCACGCCCAGCATTATATGTGGTTACTGGGGATCGAACTCAGGACCTTGCGCTTGCGAGGCAGGCACTGGAACCACTGAGCTAACCCTCCAGCCCCCAAGTGGAAATCTTAAGAACTGAACAACAGAGCCTGACATTTCAGTGTCACTGATGGGATGGAAGAAAGGATCAGTGAACCTCAAGATGAGAAGAATTCATCCAAATCAGAGTATGTTAGAGTGTATAGAGGGAAGAAAAGTGGAGGAAACTAAACCAGAGCTGCACTGAGCTATGGGATGAAATCATGTTGCTTATCACAGTGTAATTGCAGTACCCCAAAGGAGGTGATAGAAAAATAGTTGCAAAGGTATTGGCCAGAGTTGGAGATTTATCTCAGTTGTTCTGGTGCCTGCCTAGCAAGTGCAAGGTCCCTGGTTCAATCCTGGTAACCACACACAATACTGGGTGTGGTGAGTCATGCCCACCAGCAATCAGCACCACATACCACAGTGCTGGGTGTGGTGGTTTACGCCTGTAATCCCAGCACTCAGGAGGCAGAGGCAGGAGGATTGCTGAGTTTGAGGTTTGTCTGGGCTACATAGAGAGGTCAGGGCCAGCCTGAACTATAAAAATGAGACCCTATCTCAAAAAAAAAAAAAAGTATTCGTTAACAAAATGTTCAATCTGTGGCAGCCACAGCAAGACTGTATGTGGATTGGAGAGCAGGTATTCCAGGGATGGAAGCCAGGGCCTTACACATGCTGGGCAGTGTGCTACCGCAAGCCATACCTCTGCTTCACAAACAAGATGAAAAGAAAATTACATTCAGGTGTCAGTGTCAGGCTGTGAATATTAAAGACAGAGGGAAAGGTCCAGTGATTACAATTATGGTTGACTTCTTTCTGGAGACTGGGTCTCACTGTGTAGTTCAGGCTGGCCTTGAGCTCATGTGTAGTCCAGGCTGGCAATGAACTCAGAGCAATCCTCCTGCCTCAGCCTCCCAAATGTTGGGATTACGTGTGCGGATCACCAGACCTTGTGTGTGTGTTATGTATATTGTATTAAAGTAACTGATGTGTGATATAGTTAATTCCAGTTCATAGTAGACCCATAAGTTAGGTATCCATATGATAGTCTGAATGGGACCCACTTTTTAAATCCACAGTGATTTCCATGTAAACGCCCCAAAAGAGGCTACCAAGTGGACTACCAGATGGTCCTATTTAACTCTTTTCTGGCTTATTCTCCCACAGAAGCTTAATGAACATTTGAGACAATTTAAAATAATTGAGATATTTATTGGAATTGTGTTAAACCTGTAAATTAATTTGAAGAAGCTTTTCCTTTATTTTAGTCTTCTTTCATTTCTCTTTGTAAGATTTCTTTACTTTTCATTTGTGTGTGTGTGTGTGTGTGTGTGTATGTGTGTGTGTGGTACTAGGGATTGAACCCAGGATCTTGTGTTTATCAGGCAGGTGGCAGTGCCACTGAACTAAATGTTGGCTCAAGATTTCTTTATAAAGAACTAGCATTCTTAAAGATTATTATAGTAATTTTGTGTTTCTCATGGCTACTGTGAAAGGAATTTATTTTCTTTTTATTTCTTAAATTATTGCTGATGCTGAAGTGTGGTCTCAATTTTGGATAGTACTTATTGTCTGACTATCTCATTGAATTTTTTTTATTTTTCTTTTCTTTTTTTTTTTTAGACAGGGTCTCACTGGTGCGTGTTATGTTCAGGCTGGCTCTGAGCTCACTATGTAGCCCAGGCAAGCCTCGAACTCAGCAATCCTCCTGCCTCTGCCTCCCGAATGCTGAGATTACGGGTGTGAGCTACCATTGTGGTGTGTGGTACTGATTGCTGGTGGGTATGAGTCACTACATCTGGTATTGTTGTGTATGGTTACCAGGGGTCAAACCAGGGACCTTGCACTTGGTAGGCAGGTGCCGGAACCACTGGGCTAAATCTCCAGCCCTCATTGAATTTCCTTATAAGTTAATTTGTCTAAATGCATAATTATATTGTCTACAGTAAATGATTATTTTGTGAAATTCCTTCCAATTCATAAATAAAACTTATTTCTTGCCTTATTCATGGTCTGTAACAAAAGAATAATATTGTGTTAATGGCAACAGTGATGAGTTTTATGACAAATATCAAGTTTTTAAGGAGAAAAGACAGTGCCACCAAATACATCTTACTGTTACTATAAATCTGTAATTTGCTGAGCACCAGGTTGCTTTATACTGTGAACACTTCAGTAAGTGACACAGCGAGCTGGTCAGTGTTTTAAGCTTTGAAGGGCTACAGTGACAAGTGACAGAGATGGTTCAACATTAAAAGCCATAGAAAAGCCGGGCATGGTGGCTCACACCTGTAATCCCAGCACTCGGGAGGCAGAGACAGGAGGATTGGTGAGCTCGAGGCTTGCCTGGGCTACACAGTGAGCTCAGGGCCAGCCTGAACTACAAAGTGAGACCCTGTCTTTTTTTTTTTGTTTTTTTGTTTTGCTTTGTTTTTGAGACAGGGTCTTGCTTTGTAGTTCAGGCTGGCCCTGAGCTCACTGTGTAGCCCAGGCAAGCCTCGAACTCAGCAATCCGCCTGTCTCTGCCTCCCGAGTGCTGGGATTACAGGCGCGAGCCACCACACCCGGCGCGAGACCCTGTTTTAAAACAACTAAAAAAACAAAACCCAAAAAACCTAAAAGCCATAGAAAACCATACCAAAAAAGAAAAAGAAAAAAAAGAGAGAGAGAGAAAGGAAATCAGGTTGCAGAGGAATCTGTTTGACAGCCCAAAGGTATTGTGATCACTACAGAAAGTGCTGGGTCGTGAGGGAGGTGACCCAGAGCAATGCCTAGCTGGAAATGGGGCTGGAAGAAAGCTACGGGGTTGGATGGAGGAGCAGGAGCTTCAGGGCCGAGGACCCACATCTGCAGGCTCTAGAGCAACAGGTACATCAAAGGGCCTAGGAAGAAATAGTTTGCCTTTGTACAGAGTGAATTTAGGGGAACAGTTTCATCCTTGTCGCCAGGGATTCTTGGAAGCTCCAAAGTGATGTTTCAGGAACAAAATGCCTTTACTAACCTTCCCCAAACCTGAGCATCATTACTTTGTATGTATTTCGAGTTTCTATTTGTTAATTTTCCACACAATTTTTATTAAACTCCAAGTAGTTTTCAGTAGAACTGAGGTATTCTAGGTACCAGAAACATAGTGAATAAAGCAGCCCAAAGTCCCTGCCTCTGATGAGCTTCAGTTCCAGGGGCAGGGAGGAAGTGAGAGAGCTGTAAATAGAATAAAGTACACACAGAGTGGAAGTAGGGTCAGAACACTAGAATTGTTGGGAGTTATGGTTTTAAATGGAATGATTTGGAAAGGCCCCATCTGAGGTGACATTTTGAACAAAACCTTGAAAATGAGGAAGCAGGCCATGCAGATTTCTGGAGAGAAGGACTTCTAGGAAAAGAGAACAGCTTGTGCCTGGAGAGGACTCGTGTCTGGCTGATTCTGGGAACAGAAAGGAGGTCAGGGCATAGGCAGGTGGGCAGGGCGAGAAGTGAGGTCACAGCACCTCAAGGAAGCTGGCTGTGTGGCAGTGTTGTTCCCACCGTGGACTTGAGGTTTGCCCTGAACACATCAGGAAGTCATCAGAGTTTTAGGCAGAGGTGTGATGGAATGTGACTGAAGCTTTAGCAGGGTCCCCTTGGCTGCTGTGGTCAGAACAGGCAGCAGGAGGCAAAGGGAGGAAGGAAAATTGGACCCCTGGGTGGGGATTGGTTGGAACTGGAGAATGGGAGGTAGAAATTGAGGATGACTCTTAAGAGTTTTGTCCTTGTGTGACTAGAAACTTGGATTTGTCACATCAGGAAGGAGCAGTTCAGTGGAGGGCAGGATCATGATATGATATATTAACAGACATTTGAGTGGGGAATGAGGTGGGCAGAGAATGTGAACTCGATCAGAGCAAAGGGGTGAGCTTCAGGATACATTTAGTGGTGAACATCTTGGTGTGGGTGATTGTATTGTGTGTTGTGGTTGTGTATGAGCTTAACCCCCCACCCCCAGCCTCTCAGATCAGGAAATTCCTACTGAAATAGGAGGGAAGGGATATTGTATCTGAGATTCAGTCACAGACAGTTTGGGGGAAGTGATTATGTAGGTAGGTTGACAGGAAATAATAAAGCAAACGTGATAAATTGAACATTTGAAGAAATTGGATAAAAGCTGTATGGGAATTCTTTGTACTATGCTTATAACTTTTCTGTAAGTCTAAAATTATTTCTCAGTAGAACATTTTTAAAAAGTGAAGGAATCTGGTTGTGGTGGTGCATGCCTGTAAACCCAGCACTCAGGAACCTGAGGCAGGAGGATTGCTAGAATCTGAGGCCAGCCTGAGCTGTATAGTAAGATCCTGTCCCAAAAAAACCACAGTACAGTAAGATCCTGTCTCGAAAAAACCACAGAAAAGAAAAAAGAAAGAATGTTTTTCTTGTGAGACACTTTTGTGCACTTTTTAATTGAAATGCTTGCCAGTCAACAAAAGAAAAAAATGGAGGGGAAATGTTTTAAATGGCAGAATTGTTTAGAAAGTCATTAAATTTATTGTTTTTGTGAAACTCTAGAAGTCAAGGATGCATTTTTTTTTCTTTTTTGAGACAGGGTCTCGCTTTATAGTTCAGGCTGGCCCTGAGCTCACTATGTAGCCCAGGCAAACCTGGAACTCAACAGTTCCTCCTGCCTCTGCCTTCCAAGTGCTGGGATTACAGGGGTGAGCCACCACGCCCGGCTCAAGGATGTATTTTGATGGCCAGAGCATTGGTTCTCAAACAGAGTGCTAAAACTAGAGAAGAAAACTAAAGAAATTGGCAAAATATCTCCCTAGCTATTTGATAATTGGAAAAGATAAATAGTGTATTGTACAGTGGGGAAACCTGCCAGAATTACCTTAGACTATATGCCAGTAGCAGGAAAACTGAATGAAAAAGAAGGCAAGAAATAGGGCGTTAAACAGATCAAAAGAAGACAAATTGTAAAATGGAATATATACACCCTCAAATTTCAGTGCTTATATTAAATGTAAATGGATTAAATATTAAAAGTAAAGATTTTTAAGATTATATTTCAAAAAGACTAAATCTCATATAAGTGCTGCTTATATCATAGGCATCATTAATAGGGAGACAAGGATTAAAAGTAAAGTGGTGAAAAGAAAAAGTAAAGTGGTGAATAATTGGTAGTACTAACACAAACCAATCTTGATTCTAACAGCATAATTAACAAACTTCCTGTATGCGTAGAAAACAGTATGTAATAAAGATGGCAACTATGTAACCGAAAGGTGTTCCAGCTCATTAGTCATCAAAGACATGCAGATTAAAACCAGAATGAGATGTATGTCACAGCCAGCAGTAGGCAAAAGGGGAAGGCACTGAGTACTTCCTTGGCGTAGGGTCACTGTGATCTCCTCTTTCCTGGCTGGACAGCAAAAGGGTCCCTGGTGCACTTTGGTACCTGCTGGTAGCATCCAGTGGAGCTGCTCAGAAGCGTGTCCCGCCGATTGAGCAGTGCTTCTCTGGATCGCACTCGGAGGTAGGACTGTTCCTGTACTGTCTGGGACCTGAGAGCTGCCAGGTAAGTTGTGACCCTTGCATGTGCAGGAATCCAATGCAGCAGAGAGTGAATCTGCTATGGCAGCAGTGTGGGTGTTACCCACAGACCTTGTGCTGAGCAAAAGGAGCCCTTTATGAAAGAACAAAAAAAAAAAAAAAAATGAAGGGCTGTGTATAGTGGTGCATGCATATAATCCCAGCACTTGGGAGGCTGACGCAAGAGGATGCTGTGAGTTTGAGGCCAGTCGGGGCTACATAGTGAGTTCAAAGCTGACCTGAACTACATAGTGAGACCCTGTCTCAACCTCCAAAACGTAAAGAATGAAGGAGGGAGAATGGTGAAAATAAAGGACCAAGAATTGGAGCAGGGAAGGAAGGGAATAGTAAGGGGTGAAAAAAAGTGAGAAAGAACTAAGATGTGTTATGTGCATGTATCAACTTCCCACGATAATTGTAATCTTGTGTTGCAAACATACAATAAAAAAGAACACTTTATTACTTTATTTCTGTGAAGCTCAAACAAGCCAACTCAGCATGTGGTATTAGAGGGAAGGTGGTGACTGGAGGGGAAAAAAGGGTGTAGAAGCTGTTACCCTGTTTATTGGTCTGGGTGACACTGGTGTTCTCACTGTGGAAAACTTGTTGAGCTGTATGCTTAAAGGTGCTTTTATGTGTGTGTATTACAATGCCAATAAAACTACTTAACACTGCAGTGAGACCTTTCTTTGTTTCTTTTGTTTCTGTTTTATAACTTTCAGTATGAAGAAGATAGAAAGCTCGGCAGCTTCAGGTAGGCAGGGCTTTGCGGAGTGGACAAGTACAGGCCGGTGGGACTGTGAGCGCTAGCAGCCACTGAGAAGGGCAGTTCAGCAGCACTTAGAATTGGAGCTGTGTCTAGCGGAGTCTGTTCCTAGGGACATACTTGTATGAGTGCAAATTGCGAACAAGGACTCACTGTGGTTTTGTTAGGACTAAATGCTCAATGAGGTCAAGTTAAGTTATGGTGAATCCATATAATGGGGGTTCCAAACATACTGCCCTCAAATAGAGTGAGGGAGTGCTATAAAGACACTGACGTGGAAAGTTCTCCAAGATATGTTAATTAAAATAGCAACAAGAACCGTGTATAGAGCATGTCATCATTTGTATAAAATATATATACACCGGCATGTGCACACATCTGCTTTTTGCATAAGAAACTAGTGGCAGGACCAGAGATTTAGCTTAGTGGTTCTGGCACCTGCCTTGGGAGTGCAATGTCCCTGATTCAATCCCCTGTAGTCACATACAACAATATTGGGCGTGGTGACTCATGCCCACCAGCAGTCATTACCACATGTCACAATGCTGGGCCTGGTGGCTCATGCCTGTAATCCCAGCACTGGAGAGGTAGAGGCAGGAGTATTGCTGAGTTCCAGGCTTGCCTGGGCTATGTAGTGAGCTCAAGGTCAACCTCAACTACAAAGCAAGACCCTGTCTCAGAAAAAAAGAAAGAAAGAAAGAAAAAAAAGAAAAAGAAAAAACAGTAGCAGCAATTGTCATGGAAGGATATTACTGGGTGGGCTAGGTGGCTGGTATGGTATATCAAATGGTATATCATTTGACTATTTGTCACTATACCATTTGACTTTAGAATTTCTCAATACAGAAATACACCTATTAATTCATGTGCCAAAGATGGATATATTTGTTGTTTGGTACCAGGGATTGAGCTCAGGACTGCACTTTGCAAGGCAGAAACAGTGTTCCTGAGCTAAATCCTTGGCCCAAAGGTGGAAAAATTCAAGGAAGAAGAATTTGAAAGGAAAATATTTCATTGTGTTCTGTTGTTATGGGGATTCCAAAAATGGACCACTGGACATTGAGTGGTTAAATATTAATTTAAAGCACAATGACAAAAATAATCCCTTATATAGGAGACTGGTATACTGTTCTTCAGTAGACCCAGCATAGGCACATTTTCTTTTATGTGGAAATAGATCTTTTGTTTAACAGCAGGCAATATGGTGGACTTTGCATATAGGTAGCAAGAAACATGGGGGAAGCTGTGTGTGTGGTGATGCACAATAATCCTGGCTCTCTGGGAGGCTGAGGCAGGAGAACTGCAGGTTCAAGCCCAGCCCAAGCAACTTAATGACTTGGTGGGATCCTTTTTTGAAGAAAAAAAAAAAAGGAAGGAAGGAAAAAAAGAAATTTTGGGGGAACTACCCGTTACAGTGTGCTCAGACTATAAGCGTGGTGGGAACGAGGCGGTGAGGGGCTTGCAGATTCAAGTCAGACACCTGAGTTTACTCAAAGACTCGTGGAATGAGATGAAGGCCTTTTCTACTGTATGGTATCATTGTTTACCCTCTTTAAGAAAATTTGTACAGGGCTGGAGGGTTAGCTCAGTGGTTCCGGCGCCTGCCTCGCAAGCGCAAGGTCCTGAGTTCAATCCCCGGTAACCACATACAATGCTGGGTGTGGAGACTCACGCCCACCGGCAATCAATACCACATACCACAGTGCCGGGTGTGGTGGCTCACGCCTGTAATCCCAGCACTCAGGAGGCAGAGACAGGAGGATTGCTGAGTTCCAGGCTTGCCTGGGCTACATAGTGAG
>PVIC010022930.1:0-27268 GCA_004025085.1 Thryonomys swinderianus
TGGTATAATGCCTGGAAAAGAGTATGGTCTCAAGAAATATCTGTTGTATTGTTGCTGGTAATAAATTATTATTAATTTCATCTCTACCATGGAGTCAGAAAGGTTTTAGTTTCTCTTTCTAAAGGCAAATCTCATACATTGTTCACTTCTTTTCACCTCAATACACAATGCAATGATTTATTTGTCTCTTCTCTGGATTTCAATACAGTGGGAACACCTATCCAAAATCCACATTATATTTTATCATGACTTTTTTCCCAGGGGTAAGCTAGAGCGAGCTCTTATCAGTTCCTCAAACTCAATCATTAAATTTTCAGGAAATTTGAATTATTATCCACTACATAAATATATTTATAAATGATTAAATATTAAATTACATAAAATTAGTGAAATATTTTTAAAACAGGGACAATACTCCAAACACAGTACCTCTGGTTATTTGTATGACATTTTACTATGACCTATGTTCCTGAGGTTCTGTTACGCATGTGAAACAAATACTTAGAGAGTGCAGCAATGAAGAGCATTTCTTTTTTTTTTTTTTTTTTTTTTTTTGAGACAGGGTCTCTCTTTGTAGTTCAGGCTGGCCCTGAGTTCACTATGTAGCCCAGGCAAGCCTCGAACTCAGCAGTCCGCCTATCTCTGCCTCCCGAGTGCTAGGATTATAGGCAGGAGCCACCACGCCCGGTTGAAGAGCATTTCTTTCAACCTGGTGTTCAGGGGCGTGGCAGAAGACAGAAGCGTTCATACCTCAGAGATCGGCAAATACTGCCGGTCAACATTTGCCCTCATTCCAGAGAGCCAGTTAACATTTTTACTAGCACACATCTGATTTTAACTTGTTTACATTTTAAACTGCTTCCCTAGGTTCGTTAGTTCTTTGCCCATAAGGATGTTTCATACTTCTCTTTACTCTCTTTTCTTCAATAAGGCATGGCATCCACAATGGGTACTAAACATTTTGCTTCTTGATAGAAGGGTAGAAAGAGGCCATCATTTCACAATGATCATTGCTACAGCCACATGTCTATGTGAATCGATGCACTGAAAAATATATCTCCCCACATATATCCTTGCAGCTTTATTGCTGTTTAAGTTGCAAAAGATGGGGAAATGCCAAACACAAAAGTAGAGTAAAAATATTGTAATGTGACAGCCAAAGTGAACGTATACTGAAATATTCTTCCCTACAACAAAGAGTAGAGATCAGTCAAATTCATGTAACAAGAAACAGTCAAAAAAAAAAAAAAAAAGAAAAGAAAATCAACTCACTAATGTTTCACATAGAGAAAGAAAAAAACATAGGTGCAGAGAGGGCAATAAAATTGTCTTCAAGTAGTTGGAAAGCTAACACAAATGAAAAAAGATTGGATGTCTTGTATCTTGCATGACACAGAAGGAGCAGAACCAATGTTTACATGCTATAGAGACATATTCTGATATAACGAAAACCTGTCCTACAAAACGACCCAGGATGCCAGGGCCAGTATTGAGAAGTGACTCCTTCCTCTGGAGTTACACACTGTTCGGATCAGTTTCAGGGCGTGGCACATCACAGCAACTAAACCTCTTCCCATCAACAGATGAGTGAATGGCCCAGCAGTTGCTCTTGACGTGCATGGCTACTGCTCTAAAGGAGGTATTTGGAAATAAATCCAGGCATCCAGTAGGGATACAGGGATGCCATGCAATGCAATACAATACTATGGATTTCCCAACAAGACAAACTACCCAACAAATTAACAATAAAAAGCCCCTTGAGGAAAATCTGGATGGAATCTTTCAGTCAGAGTTCAATAATCAATCACACAGCAAAAATCTGTGGGGTAGTTAAGTTTCAAATACATTGCTAAACTTTAGAATCAGAAAGTTACACAAGGTCAAGTTTCTTTCCACAAGCATCTCAAGGATAAATTAGGGACAAAGGAAGCTAAATAACTGATTTCAAGAATGTGAGAAACGATTAACCTAAAAATGTGAACAGAAGTTGGTAAAGCAGAGAACTCCCTACTTTCTGAGGTTTGGGGCCACTCAGCAGTCAGGGCAGACTCTCATGTGGTGATGCCTTGAAGGTGGGTTTCGTAAATACATGTAGGAATTCGTGAGATGGAAGAAGGAGCTCCAGGTGGAGAAAATACATTTGGAACCCAGCTATAAGAAAATACAGTCCGAGAAAGCAATCTAGGTAGAAAAGTTTTTATTTTTTGCAATAGCTACCTTTGGTATTTTTTTAAACACTCCTACACAGAGGGTATAACTTTAGCATAGTCTGAGTGTGGGTTGAGCATGGGTAGTTTCAAGAAAAGAGATTGGAACGTTCGTCCCTTTCATCCCAGCAAATCTCTGACCTTTCCAAAGGCAAGAGAGGGGAGCATTTACCAGGGTACTACATGCTGAGCAGCCACCCACACTCAATTTAGACCACTCTCCCTGCTCCTCTTGCTCCAGCAACACAGGCTTTCCTTCTGCTCTTTCATTTCAAGCTAAACTTGCTCCATCCTCCAGCTCTTTGTACATGCTTCCCTCACATCTCACATGGGAACATTCCTTGCCTGATAGGTACAGTGGGCCCTTTTCGGACTTGAGGTCTCATTTTCCGTTATCACATCCAAGAGACCTCTGTCCACACCACCTGAGTGCATAATGTGAAACCTTCACACTCCTCTGAGTATGGTTTGTCTTCACCACTAGAATGAAAGGTCCACGAGGGCAGAACTCCTGTGTCTCGTTTGCTATATATTTCAGTGCTAGTACTGAGAAGGCTACTCGTTCACCCTGCAGTACATATGGAGAAAATGGATCAGAAGAGGGGGGTGGGGATGGGAGATCCTGTGCCACATTACATGAAGGAGGAGCTGGTGTGAGATCCTTTTGATAACCAAGGCTGAGACAGGCGCCAACTTGGAAACCATGTCTCTCAAGAGAAGATGGTGGGGCCTGCGAGTATTTAGTTTAGTGAGAAATATGCTCAAGTGGTACCTGTTCTTTTTTCAAACATCTAAGGTATCATGTGGAAGAAGGACCAGCATTATTCTGAAATGCTTCTGAAGTGAAAGATCACCCATAAGAGAGTGAGATGTCAGGTCCATCCAACAAAGAGTGGCACAGAGAAAGCAAGAGTCCAAGTTCAAAGCAGCCCTTCAAAAGGTACAGGGTTCCCATCACATGAAATTGTTTAAGCAGGACTTGGGTGGCAAAAAGGTCACACATAGGCAAGACCCCTGATCAAATTACTAACCTCTACCTGCCCCTCACTGTCCTGCAGGCACAGTCCTCTTGTCTGTCAATATCAACTCATTTAACCTTGACAGCCACTTCTCGGCAGATGCTAAGGGCAGGGGTCACAACACAGTGTTTGCCCAGAACCGCCATCTCAACCCTTGTGCTCTTTAAGGGGCTCGGCCTGACAGATCCTGAGCTTTTACTTTTCCTGCCTGTCTCTTCCTAACCTCCAGATCTGCAAGAGAAAGCATTTGCTTCACTAACTGCTTTATTCCCAAGTACTAAATAAGCTTTTGTTTAAAAAAGAAAGAGAAAGAGAAAGGAAAGACAAGAAAGAGATACCACATTTGTATCTTCAAGGTTCCTTATCCTGGACTTCTACAGTAGGACTTTCATGGAGCTCTTCATTTAAATCCTTCTACAGAAAGAAACCAGGAGGAGACTGGATCTCTCACAAACTAAACACACAGCACTGGTAGCTTTCAAAAGAATTTGCTTTTGAAAAGCAGTTTTTAGGTTAAAAGAAAAACAAAAACAAGCATTTTTCAAGCAACATACCTGAAGCATAGATGAAAGTTTAGAGAATATCTTTGGGCTGCTGTCAAAATCCCACTCTGATTAAATGTAATAAAATAGAGTCAATACTAAAATATTAATAAAATGCTGTTTCTCCTCTAGTTGCTAGCATCTAATAAAGGTGTTTTGATCCTATTTATGAAATAAATTATATTACTTAGTACTCAAAGGTGCTATTTTGTCTGTGGGAGGTAATCACATTCTAATTTAATGACGGAGAAAAATCACGCATGACTAAAATAAGTATAACACAGGCTATCCAGCTTTGAGAAGACTACATCTTGTGAGAGGCTACAGACATGCCAGTGCTTGTTAAAGTATTGAAATTAACATGTTTAAATTTTTTCATTTACTATATATTCAGTTTGTCTTCTTCCAGATCCCACAAGCCCACACTGTCTTTCTCATGAATATTTATTTCTTTTCCCTGGGAAGTCAACTCCACAACCTCCCCTCCAGAAAAAGAACTGTAAACAAGGCTGAAGGGAAAGTGAGACGCGGAGATGAGGCGAGAGCAGATGCAAAAGGACACATAGCTAAGAAAAGCTGAGCCTGGAGAGTCACCCTCAAAAGAAGGGTGAGAAACAATGAGAACCCAGAAGGGAGCAGAGTCATTTTGGAGGCATTTAAAGCTCTAATACCTTCCCCAAATGGAGCGATGGGTTCTATTTTAAGGCAAAGGGGAGGCCTATGAATATTTTACAATGTTTGCATTAGAGAGTCTATGTCAGCATGAATGGACTACATCCTTTGAGAGAGTAAGCCACTCCCTGGTCAGTGGTTAGAAATCTTAAAGGTCTTCCCAGAAGCACACTTCCTGGGGACGCTGAGTCACCAAATAAGATGATTTAGGGGCAGACAGAAAACCTTTAGAGGAGGAATAATTAACTACTTTGTATGCATCCATTAGGCCCAAGAGAATACCTGGCTTCCCAACAGAGTAGAGCAGAAACCATTAGTGTAGCCACAGTGTGGACTGTATAAAGCCAACTGGGGAAACAGCCCAAAGAGAAAACCCTCTCTCTTCAACCACTTACTGCATTATTTTCTACCTTGCAGCTGGAATGGCATACCTGGGATGTGATTTTGTCAGAGAACAGTTCGAGGTCAGTATGATTTCTTAAAATTCTAATGGTTGAATTAAAATTTTAGGAAGACAATCCTGGTCCAAAAACCTAGGCAACCATTACCAAGGCCAGCGTCTACTGTGAAAGCATATTTTTCTTCAAGTGAGTAGGAAAAGTGCTGTGCCTGAGCCCCAGATTCAATTGAGTTACTAGGAAATGCTTGCTTTCCCTTAAGATTGCTGATGGCTAACTAAATTCTATGCCTAATTAATTTCATTAAAATGGCATTTGGCTTGAAAGATATTTTAGACTTTAGGTTTCCCCAGAAATAGATTGAGAGGTTGATATTTGAATGCAAGTGGGAGATATTTTGGGGCAATTCCAGTGAAAACACGAGATGGGGAAAGGAAGCAATGTTCATTATCAATGAATTACCATGATGGGCAACTAGAGCTATAATTCAGAGGAATTCCTGGAAGCAGCATAGGAATATGCCTCAAACTTACCCCGGCTGGGACAGAGAGGCTGGTGTAGGCACTCACTATGGGTTACTGGGATGGAGGAAGCGCCTTAATTGTCTGCCACTGCCAATGTGCTGTGGGCCTGGGCGGGGTAGTGACTGTGGACTGTGGGCTGCAGGATTCCAGCATCTAGAGAAAGCTCTTGGGAAAAAAGAAGCCTACTCTGGCCTTCCCACGTCAGATCCCATGTGCACTGACATGGCAAAGATCTAGGCAAGGGATTATAGGCATAGCAGGAAGGCAGCTGCTGCTACAAGGTCAAAAAGGACTTCGGTCCTGTGCCTTCAGGTTGATTTAGCAGTGAACTAAAAACATGGGCTCTAAGTGTCCCACAATTAGATACTGGCATTTACTGCCAGTTTTAAACAGAATCCAAGAATTACTAGCACACCCTCAGTGGCATCAGCACCACTACACAGCACCCAGAATACTTAGCTGCGACATAAAGCTGGACTGCTCAGCTTACTACAGCCTATTGAAAGTGCACTAAGAGAATCAGCAAGCGAAGCCCAGGACCTTAGGTGTGGTGTGAAGCACACTTTCATCCCCAGAGAAGCCTAGAGAAAGGAAGCATGCAATAGAGAATTTCAGACAGAGTTTTCTTTTTTAATGGTTGGAGGGATGTGCATACATGTAATAAGCTTCTTTGTCTCTTATTCCTCAAAATCTTTAGGGGAAAATGGATTGTCCATTAGGGATCTGATATGAAGTGATTTTAGGGGAATTTGGAAAGTTGGCAAGTTCTGTATCTCTCTGGGACAAAGACTGAAAAGGGGCCAGGTGACATCCAGGCTGTATGCTCGGACAGTACTTTCTTATTTACTAGAGTTCTAAAGCAGGCAACCTGAAGTCGAATTTGGTCTCAGATGTGGATTTGATACACATCCTGGCCCCTACTTTTCATGAAAGACTTCACATTAAACTCTGACATCTGTGGGAGAAATAAAAATCACATATTTTTATACACTAGGATAACCACCTAGTAACAGTATGCATTATTTAGAGTGCCAAAATCCTGCCCACTGTTTTATTGTTCCCCAAAAATCACACCTGCACTGAATTTTCCTTTTGTAGCAAAAATATGTCTACGAAAAATGGACAAAGGCAAGTGATTTTCCACTAGAGCACTGCCACAGGTTCTCAGGGTATTAAAAAAAAGGAACACGCTCAGTGGAGGTGAAGAACAATCGCGTTTAAAACAGAAAGTGTGTGTTTCAGATGAGACTTCCGGAGTCCTTGAGGATGACCTCTGTGCTCAGGAAAGATCAGCTGGAGAATATTTGGGTTTTAAATATTAATATTTGACTTCTTCAAGTTAAAAATTTAAAAGTCTATTCTTCCTAAGCATCAGAAGCTTAGGAAATCAGAATTTCAGTTTATTAATTCAATTCTGTTTATAATCTGATACATTTTAGCAATTGCTTTTAAAGGTACTCAGAGAAATATTTAGCTCCATTTATAAACAATTAAACCTCTTCAAACATTTTAAAATTCATTTATAAATTTAATATATTTGATTTTCTTTAAGTGCTTCAATTGTCTGACTTACAGCCTTCCTGAGTAATTAAATAAATCTCTTAAATCAAATGAATTAAATTTATAAATATGATGAATCAAATTCTTTTAAATATTCTAACATGGTAAATCAATTTAACAATATTTCAACCTAACATCACAAGTTGAAATTAATAAATTATGCATTTTATACTGGAATCATGAGACTGATCTGTTTAACAGATCAAATTCTCTTAAGCATTATAAAAACTTTACCAAATAAACAGAGGCCTTTTTAAAACAAAAGCATTTTGTGTAAGTTTTAATTCTCTTCAATACTTCTGTATCTGACACCTTTCCCGTTAAAAGAAAAGATCACCGCTTTCTCAGCTAACAAATACCACTGTTGATTCAGACTTGGACACTTACTGGATTTTTGTTCACAAAACTAAAAGAAGCTCCTGAGCTGTATTTATAGTTATATGAATGACTTCACACTGAGATAGGTAGTTACCTAAAAAGTTCGCAAGATCTGAGTCACATCATTATCAAATTTATAAAATATCTGAAGAGTCAGAATGGTGTCTGTCATTGCCACTCAGGACGTTATACCTTTGGATTGGAGGATGGATTTCTTTGGCTGAAATAAATGTAAATATCTCCTTTTAAATGTAGACTAGCAATAGGACAGCAGAATATTTGCTTTTTTCCTGGGTTTCCTACTTCTCCCACCACTCTTATGGAAATTAAAACTGTATTACTCGAATGGTCTCTTGATAGTTCACATCTCTTGATATTTGCTCACGATGTTTAAAATAGTCCTCCTGACAGTGTCATGTGGAAAGTCTGCAGGTTCTGTCTGCTGATCTGCTCCATGAGGAACCTGCCTCAGCCACCTGTGAAATACACATCCATGAGGCTGGAAACTCAGTCTGTTAACGTATACACTTGAGGACAACTGTGTAAGCACTCAACAGCATAAGAGGAATGCACTGTTTAGTGACTTTTAACTTTTTAGGAATCACCGATACTTCAGAGACTCTCATAAAGATTACGCAGCTTCTGCATGAAAAGATAAACCCTGTAGTCTTTGATATTCAAGATTTTCTAGCTCTGATATTCACCAAATAGACAACAAATTTTTTAAAAAGGTGACTGGATTTATCTTAAAGGTGCTTCCTCAATATGACCCTGAGAGTACAGCTTACCAAGGCGACATATTGCAGAGTCAATTTCAGAAACTTGGTTCAGAGGTCCAGTCATCAAACTAAAGGATACAGAGAGCTTGTCAGAATAAGAGCAGTTCATTGCAAATTAATGTTCTTTAAACAGTTTTGTAGCCTGTCCTGATTTTCATTGAAATGTATGTAAGATGAAGAATATAGTGAAAAACTGACCTACAAGGTTAAAATAATAGTTTCCTTCATCTTTGAACATGAAGAAAGTTTTTATGATGGAGTTTCCAAGTCACTAATGGAGTTTTATGGAATGGAAGGGGATTTCAGCCTCCATCTTTACTGAGCTAAAACATAGTTTTAAAACACAAGAAGTTTGGGGTTTTTTTATTATTTAGACTGTTTTTTTTTGGATGAGCTACTAAAAACAATATAGAAATGACTTGTTCAGAAATCATGACTTAGTGGTCCTCCTGCCTGGGGTAATTAAAAACTACTATATGGCAAGAGGAAGAACCACACTTTGTGAATGGATTAATGACCATATTTCATAGTAGGTTGTACAGTTTTCCATTAGCTTCAACAGTTCTCCCATACATATCCTCAATGCACAGATATTTTGTAAGTAGAAATATTTTTATGCCATGATACCTTACGTTTTAAAGCTACATTTTTATCTAGCAATTTTGATTGAGTTTAGATTTCTTGTTGATAGCATAAGTTTAAAGGTAGAGTTACCACTACTGTATTCTCTTTGTATCCTCTTTGTGCTAAAAGCTAAAGGCAAACATGGTTTTACCTTCTGGAGTATTTTTGGAGTTGTGATGCATTTTGAAATTATTTCATCCATACTGCCCCCTGAGTCAGGGTTCTTGCACTGAACACATTTAAGGGTTGGCTCTCATTGTCTGGCTCCTTGAGTAAGACAGAAAACAAAACTCTGATGTGTGAGGTCATCAACAAAAGCAACATGCTTTCTTTAAAGTTTCAGTTCAATAAATGTTTGCCTTACAGTAAAAAGGTCTTTTGTTTTTGAGACTTTCTCACTCCAAAGCTCTTGTTTTATCCCATGTTTAAAAAAATGTCTTTATTGTTAGAGATGGGAATCACCTCAGTGCCTATAAAATGACAGGGCTGTGGTGAACTGCAAGGTCAGAGGCTTGCACTTCCTTGACCGGGGACACCCTGGTGGCAGTGACAGTGAAGGTAAAATGTAAAGGGGCAGTGAGAGTGGGAGGAGTAATAATTCCAGGAGCTCCTGTAATACTGTAGCTCTAAAAACTGCATGCCTCCCTCAAAGTCACTCAAATCAGAATTTAAATAGTTCAGAGAAAAAGTTGCCCATGAGGTAAGATTATACCCAAGGAAGCAGAGTTGGAGGTATTTTAGTACCCTCCCCATAAGTATTGCTGATCTATACAGAAGTTGGCAAATTACCATGTAACTTCCCACAAAAGTGGTTAGGAAGTAAGATCTTTCAGGTTCTCCAGGGCTGTGGGAGCCAAACTTGGCAATACCTCAGTAAATGAATCCACTTCACCCCCACTCTTTAGGGTTAAGTCTCTTCTTTCAAGACTGCAAATTTTTCATAAAACATTCCAACAGAAACAAATGCTTCATATTTGTGTTAAATTAAAACATACCATATACTAGATCCTAAAGTCAGGATATGTAAATCCTCAAAGTGAAAGGTAAATAACAAGCAACCACAAGAGATACATTCTAGTCTGATTATATATAAAATACAGAAATTATATTAACTCAGCAATCATTAAAAACCCATTTATTTATATCTTCATCCATTCCCCCTTATTCATTTATTCAGTCATCATTTACTGAACCCTTACTACATGCTACACACTAAGGATGAAAAGATGAAGCAGATGCTTCTTTTGCAGAGACCCTTCCTGCAATCTGACAGAGACAGGATACTAATCGTGGGACAGGAACAAAAGGAAGGATAACCTGGCTCAGGTAAGGAACAGTTGACAGCAACTGGAATAAGAAATTTTAAAGAGAAGGAAGAGAGAGCAGGATACAAAGGAGAAGCATCTTTCTAAATTAATAGTAAACAAAACGCATTTCCAGTATATGAAAGTTTTCCAAGTCCCCTATTCCCTTGGAAGGCTTAGATCTGGTCTGAATGTAGCTAACAAAACTATCTTCAGAACTCATGAGAAATCAACATGTTTCTCCTCACACAAGCTCTACAAATCCTGCAGCACGGCCGACACACGCACGGTCTCTAGGGCACCACAACAAATGTTGTCAGAAGGAAGCAATGAACTTTTTGCATGTGCTTTTTACACATTCACTATTACTAATCATCCCAGAACCTTAAAATATTTGTCTTTACAAAGGTAGATTCATGCTTCTTTCAACTAGAGAACTATCTTATTAAGAGGAGAAATTGCCCTATAAAAATAACTGCAAATAAATACACAACATGGAAGATCAATCTGTGACACTCCTTGCATACTCCATATGAGGCAGAGGAGCTGTGCTTGCCTTCCTCCTTTTAGCAGTCACTTTTGTTTTTAGCTCACTGTATTCTTTATCGGGACTGGAACATGCTTCTTGCCAGGACTTAGCATTTCCAGGATTTTTATAGGTACTGATTTAATGGCCCTGACATTAAGGTTTCTATCCACTGGGTCACATAAAACTCAAGTAAAATGGGCTGCAAAAGGCTTCTGCATGCTGAAAATCAAAAGGAGAGGGCGGAGAGAGGACTGTCCATGTGCTTCCCCTCCGTACAGACATGAGAGCTGGCGCTGGCTCTAGATATCAGCACAGCGTGCTGAAGGTCTACTAAGAATTGCCACAGAGTCTCGTCCTGATGGGAAAAAGCTCAGGAAGGAGGAGAAGGCAACAGTCTGTCTTCCTTGATCTCAAAGACACTGAATCAAACATTCCTATCTTAGGAGAAGTCACAGAGAAATAGGCCAATGCCCCAAATTGGTTCTTTGGGCCTTTCCCAAGAGAATGAGATCAGTCTGACTATTCTGGTAAAACCTAGCCACTTTTATTTTTTAAAAATTAAAATAAAAAAAACACAGTCCCCCCAAAAAAACTATAGCACTTAAAGAAGACTGCAAAGGGGTGCGATGAAGATCAAGAGTTCGATTTTTCTAAGCCATCTCTTAACTCATAATTGCCTCAGTTATGTTGCAGCCAGACAGATATTTAGCTTTTGTTTTCTGCACTACCAGGAATCAAACTCAGGGCCTTATGCTTGCCAGGCAGATACAGTACCACTGAGCTACATCCCTGGCCCAAGATAGGTGCTTGAAGGAAGCAAGGCGGCACTGTCAGAAAGCAGGGACGTGCCAGCAAGCCTAACCCCACCTCAGCTACAGTCCCAACTCAACTCCAGCCAGCAGGCAGGTCTGGCGTGGCAAATCTCCAGACACTTCACACACCGTGGAAACAGACATTTTACCATGAAATATTCCAATTTTGAGATACTGGCAATGAATGTAAAACTCACCAGGTCAAACAAAATACACCTGGAGCCAAATGCAGCTGAGACACCCTGGTTTCTATCGTCTGGTGAATAAATTTAAGGCAAAGTTTAAAGATCATCTCAGTAGCAGAAAGTAAGAGGAAGCAGAGGCAACACTCAAATTAAAGTACCTGAACTATCATGCATTTTAACCCAAGAGGGCTGTAGGAAGCATACATACCACTGCTGGCTTAGGATATAAATATTTTTTACATTTTCTCCTCTTCTCTCAGAGCAAACTTAATATTAGGTCCATAATAGTCAACAAAAAGCTAACAAGAGACCTAAGTTTGATATTTTGGTTTTGTTTTAAAGGACTTAAAGGGTGTGTGGCATTATCACACAGTCTACACTGGATCCCTGTGCTTAGTCTTATTTAATAAGATATACTTCATGTCTTTAATGAAATAAATTTGCTCTGATTCTTCACTCACTTTCTACAGAATTATCAGGACTTAGTAACCTGACTCTGCCAGTAAATTTTATAGGTAAAATGAGATTCTTTAATCTGACTTTTCTCAGCATTTCAGAGACCATGAGAACAATTTCATTACACAAGGACAGCCAGGCTTAATTTCACAGTGGTCAGAGGAGAAGGGAGATGGAATCCTATACGGGTCACAAGGCCCCTTCCTCTGGAGTGTGCAGAGGACACGCAATGGGTGGGGCACTCTCCACCCAGCTCAGACAGGGCTGCTGCCCCCAAATGCACAGAACCTCGTAGAAGAAAACAGGCTCATGCAGACAAATGATGGGTGAGGGGGAGTTCAGCAAATACTTATTTCATGCTTACTGCAGACCAGGTATTGCATGAGGTGCTGGGGATCGCAGCAAATTAAACTTTATGCCACCGTTAAAGAAATTCTAAATATACCAACACATAATGTCAGACAGTGTCAAGTGAGACAGAGGAGTGACAGAATAAGGCTGCTTTAACAAAATTTTCCCTAAGGTCACAGAGAGCATCTCCTGGACAAAGCAAGGAAAAAAGACACCTCAGACCCCCAAATTCCCATCTCTCTTCATGCTGTGGAAAAAGAAATGTACCACTTTGAAACTCAGCCAAATTAGAGAAAAACTAATATTCTTAGGGCAACTCAGAGTTCTGAGCCCCACCGGTGAAGTGAAGGCAGTACTGGCTAGCACCTCACAGAACCCCACGTTACCATGCGTGCTCCATGCGATGAGCTCCACTTCAACTCCAGGTGTCCAGCCCCCAGCTCAGCTCTCCTTCACGCTGCCTGGCAGAGTGGCCGTGAACATAAACCGTGCTACACAGCACGAGTCTTCTGCTGAAGACACACTGGGCCTGACAGAGCTGGAGGGTTCTTTCTGAGCCAAAAAGGAGTAGAGATCAGGATTAACTCTTGTCTTACTTCCCATGTACATAGTTAAAATTTATATATGAATGAAAAATGAGATGTCACCTTTCTAAGGCATTTGATGGACTGTATTATTTGAGAGTTTTTCACAATCAAAACAAATACTTCCTGTTTCCATTTTTTAAAATAGGAAAAAATTAGCAGTTGTGTTAAACAGTTGTGTTTCTTTCCTTCTTTGAAATGGCATTGCTATAATGGGACTTTACTTTGATTTATATTGGTTGATGACTGCCAAGCAGTTGAATAAAATTTTCCAGTGCAAAAATAATCTCTTGGTGAAATGAATAAAATGCTCCCAACATATATTTGATGAATGGATTCTAACGCTACTTGAATACTGATTGCCAGATTTTTCAAAGGTTGGTGGAAATGGGTCCCTTTAGCAATGAAAGTGAGGGGAAAGTAAAGAAATTGATTTCAAATTAAATTTGCAAACATAATCCCACAGCTGCTCACCTATATCTGGCCAAAAATTAAATTAATAGACTTTTCCCACTCAATCTTAAAAGTACAGAGCATGTGATAGTATGTTTTAAAAAATTGCCTTTAGAAAATGTAACTGAAAAATAACAAATACACCACTACTAACTTATGAAAAACAATTAATTTGTAGGAGTGTTACACAGTATATAGCAGCAGATCAGCAAATGTATCCCAATTCTTTCAAATTAACTGAATGTATTAAATCAGAAGCTGAATAAATCACAATGTATTATAAAAATTAATATATATTTCTAGACTTACATTTGAAGAAACCACACTGGTTAATGTCCATACAGTAGTACAGATAGGCAACAGCCATATCTTCAGTGTAAAACAGTGAAACTACCAGCCCACTTCTGCTTTCCTTATCCAATACAGAAGTTACACATCAGATCCCTCCAATCAACTATGTCTGGTCTTAAATACAATTTGGAAACTGCTCACTGAGTAAAGTTTTATTTAAACTTTCAGCTGTATCAAATATAAGTTCATGTAAATGTAACCACTGTAGTTGCTGTATGTGACACTCATCATCCCAATTCCTGATGTCCCCACCTTATTCTTTTTCTTTCCTGCACAGAACTTCTTCCTTCTCCACGTGTATGAATATACATGCACTGCCTAATAAAATCTTAGTCAATGACATATTGTTCATGAATGATAATCCTGTAAAATGATGATATAGCAGCAAATTCTTATTTCCTAGTATTTTGGTAGATTTTGCTACAATATAGCCCAATGTATTACTTGAGATGATGGAGCTGCCCTCATGTAAAAGTGTGACAGATAGCTTGGCGGTATCAGAGTACATGTCTACATGTGGCAGCCCCAGGTTCAAGCCCCAGAACCACAAGGAAAAAAAAAACAGCACACACAGTGATGTGCAGTAGGCAATAATGACAATTAACAATTAGGTTACTAGTTTATGTATTTACTGTACTACTTCACAGTCATGGCCAAAGGAAAAGTTTGTTTGCAATCCTGAGAGAAAAGGGTAACCCCAATAATGATGCTGAATTTATTTACTGCTGGTTCCTGAACCTTCACCAATTTAATAGCTTTTCTTTATTACATATTCAAATGAGTGGTGAGTCTATGAGGTTTCACATGAAGGCAGCTGAAGAATATTTGGAAACTTTAGGTAAGGTGATTGTGAAGGAAAACTACTTGCCAAAGCAAAAGTTCAACATGGATAAAATCTCCCTATTCTAGAAACAGATGCCTGAAGGATTTTCATCAATAAGGAGGCTAAATGATGGATTTTTAAGGACAAGAAAAATTCTTACTTTGGGTCTACAGAGATTCTCTGTGATTTGACATAGTAAGAACCCCAGGGCTTTCAAATATATTAATAAGCACCCTCCCAGTGTACTATAGCAGCAGTGAGAAGTCAGGAAGGATCGAACTTTTCTTCCAACACACCTTCTCCAGTGAAACAAAGTGCTGTTTGGAGAATAACGTACCTTTCAAGATCCTGCTCATCTACTTTGTCTAAGTACACCATGATGATTACACAGTGATGAAACTGCTTAACAATGAATTTCTCAAAATGTATCCTCATTGTTAAATAATATATATAGAACTATATACCTAAAATTTATGGTCTATTTTTCTCTCCAAACATTATGGGATCCACGAAGACAGACATCCTTGTTATATTCAGTGATACTTCTGGGACACTGACAATAGCACCTGATACACAGCAGCTTTCAATAAATGTGTTCTGAATGAACTTAAAGGCATCATGACAACTCATTAGTTAAAGCAACACAATGACAGGACTGAGATTTTCTGGTAATATCAACTTTTAATTTTTAAAATGTACATTTATTCCCTAACTGTAAGATCATATATTTCTCTGCCAGGTGCTCTTGAAACAAGGAAGGAAATAAGTAAATAAATAGTCCCTAAATCGCCATGTGGGAGGGTGTGTGGAGGAGGAACGGCCCTCACACATCCTTTTAATCTAGTCATCTCAGATTAAATGGCCATCAGTCAACAATTTAAATTACTGGTCTACCAAAATACTTGCAGATCCTCAATCCCAGGCTAGAACTTCAAAGCTTGCTGTTTTCACAATAAAGCAGGGACCTGATTCTCTGCAGGTGACCACTGTTCCTTCCAGAATATGTATTTGGCCATCATCTGTATTTACATTCACCTTATTCTTCTCTTTAAAAACAAAATGCAGGGCCAGACAGCAATCAATACCACATACCACAGTGCCGGGCGTGGTGGCTCACACCTGTCATCCCAGCACTCGGGAGGCAGAGACAGGAGGATGGCTGAGTTCAAGGCTTGCCTGGGCTACATAGTGAGCTCAGGGCCAGCCTGAACTACAAAGAGAGAGCCTGTCTCAAAAAAAAATGCATAAATAGTTAAACTGAATTCTCTCTTACCAACTTTCAATATAATTCTGAGATACAAAGTTCTCTATCAAATAGATAACCGAATGATTTTTTGAGTCAATCAACATTATCTTTCCATTTTCCAATAAAGAAACATGTAGTAAAGCAGGGGAATGGGAAAAACTGAGAATTAAGTTGTGTCATGTAAGTGGTACAAATTCTCAATGTTAACTGTGATCCTAACATGTATACAAAATGCACCAAAAAAATCAATTCCTAAAAAAGCTACATACATTAAAAGCGATCCTCTAATCTGAGTTCTATCATTTCCCAGCTGCATATCTGGGGACATGTCACATATATTATTGAAATCTCAGTTTCCATATCTCTTAAACATGCCCAGTGTCATGCAGAATTGCCAGGGTTTAGAGGTACTGAATGAAAAGACTTGGTTTCTAGCACACCTAGGGAGATAATCCATATTCTACTTACATCTGTAAGAACCGAAATCATGAACAGTATTTTTCTTTTATAATAATGACCATGTCCTTGTGATCTGAGTTTGGGCTCTCACTTGGGGGTTGAAAGAGGCAGCAGAGAGCAATGGAAGAGGGTATGGTTCCCGTGCTCTTACTCCTTCCCAGGACTTGAAAGAAAACAGTTTGATTTGGGAAAGGACAACCAGCCTTCCTCCAAAATGAGAAGGCAAATAGTGTGCTCAAGTGAGTTTTCATCTAAGAGTACAAGGTACCTGGAAAGGGTAAACCAACTCCTCCAGATTAGTTTTGATGAATGACTGCTGTGCCCTACTTTGCTATTAAATGGACCATGTTGTTTCACTATTCAAGTAATGAGTCTTTCAGTGTATACATGAACAAAGAACATATCTGAAAATGTCAAAGTTATGTAAGGCTTCTGAACCTCCTATAAGGCTAGATAGTTAGAGAGTGTTTGGTAACTCTGCTTTGGCAAGTAGGGGCTTAGATTCATATCTAATTTCAGTTTTGAATAATGGGAAAGTGTGACATTCCTGCATCAAAATGTTATAAAACGAAATTCCTACTTATCATTCACATGGAAGGCCCACACCGACTCTGTGGAGAGTTTTCCTTTTTCAGTGTGGGGAGGTGGAAGTGAGAAACTTCACTGGAATGAGAAATCACGGCATCTTC
This sequence comes from Thryonomys swinderianus, assembly GCA_004025085.1. Taxonomy (NCBI): domain Eukaryota; kingdom Metazoa; phylum Chordata; class Mammalia; order Rodentia; family Thryonomyidae; genus Thryonomys; species Thryonomys swinderianus. The sequence continues at coordinate 16,946 of PVIC010022930.1, forward strand.
AACACCCCTGCAACATGCTCAAGGAAAGCTCCGGGACACAGTCATCCGCCTTCTCAATAGATAACCTACAACCTCTGCAAAGCAGCAGGCCATTCTAAATCCAAGTCATCAGAGAAAGCTTTCTCCTTGAAATGAACTTTAAAAAGGTGAGTCACTCTTCCTCAGTCACCAAGATCCCTATGGGGAGAAAGAGGGAGTGATCCCTTATGCTTCATATGAGCTACGAAACACTTGTTTTGATCCCTTTCAAAACAAAAGATTTGAGTAACAGTGGCCACGCATACCCAAGAAGATATTCCCTAGATTGACTCCACGTGCGTGAGCGCCATCATCAACACGGAGGAAGACTCTTAATTCACCATGTCCATGTGTTGGTCACTGCTTCATTCAGTCCCCAAAAGCTGAATATGCTGCTGAAGAAACCAGTACACGGCCGAGCTTAGCTCTTGGGACCCACGGTACTCATCTCAGTGGCACGCTTCCCGCATGCGTCCGGTCAGGGCACCTCTCAAATCGGAGATGCATGGACATCATTCTTATGTCACTTCTGCGAGTCACACTTTAATTACTAATCTTCCATCCAGTATCAGTCTGGATTATGAGGGAAAACACAAAGCACACCAAATACCTTAACAGAGAGAATCTACTATGAGAAATCACACAAGTGTTGTTAAAACTGAAAACGTAACTAGGGGACACTGAGGCAATGCAGAGAACAAAAAGGAAGCAACAGTATCTCTGAGGAAGAACTGGAGCAATCTGGGTCTAGATGCCTGGAGAGGGACTCTACTCAGCCAGACACCAGGCTGCTGAGTCCTGAGGGGGTGAGTCCTGCCCAGAAGGTCCTGTGTGTGCCGAAACAGACAGACAGAGAGACAAATAAAGCAGGAGATGGAAATTAACCAACTAGTACTATCAGGGTGAAAAAGGCCTCCTTCTTCAGCCTCTGGTCCTCATCTTGCTCCCACAGAGGCGTCTCTCTCTAATTGGCAGCCAGCTCCAAGGACTCCCAGACCAAACACAAAGCTGAGTGCAGAAGGGGCTTTTGAAGTTGGAGACAAAGCTCAAGTGCTGAGTAGCAGACAGCACATCTGAGCACAATGGTACGCGTGGGGGAAGAGCAGGTGCAGGAGCTCTTCGCTCATCATCTGTCCCTCCGCCTGAAGAGGAGGGCTGACCCACAACCACACCATTCGAAGACTTTGCATTTGATCTGCTCCCTATTGAATGGCTTCACAAACGAAGAAAATCAGATGTATTGATGCCTACAATGACTCTTGCCCTGAGGACTTTGTCACTGCATCCTAACTTTTAAAGAACAGTCAGCTCTACTACTATGAAACAAAGACATTCATATGAATCACCGGGCTATGGAAAAATCCCACAGAAAAGCCATAGCGTTTACAGGAAAATTTAGGCTGGGGATACAGCCCTCACTGACTTCATCAGTGACACAGAGGAAATGTCTAAGCATAGCAGCACGATTTCGCACTATTAAATGATTAAGAAACACATAAACCCTTCAGTAAATATGTCTAGAGCTTTATCTTGACAAAGTTCTGCACTTTGCTTGTTAAAGCAAGAGTCAGACAGGCTAGTCTGTGAGTTACTTCTGTGAAAAGGAAGAAGGGAGACCCCCCAAAACTGGAGGGTGATGTTGAGGGAGTGGCTCATGGTATGTGCAGTACTGAGGCAGCTGGCAGATTTGTAAGGGTGGTACGTGTTTTGCATAATCATACACAGCTCTGTTCAGTTGGCTGCAGTGTTCTGCATTATACCTAATGTGTCTTAGGGACAAAAATCTCACATAAATAATGTAAAATCCATGTTTTGATCATGTTTTTCCCTAACACATAAATAATATCAGAAGATATTAGTGATTTGAAAATAATCATTATAACAGAACTAATTATAACCCAGAGGCCAGGCACCATCATTTCCAGCTTTTATAGATGAGGCAACAACTCAGAAGGATTAAACATCTTGCTCAAAGCTCTTTGAAAATAAAAAGATACACTCCTTTCTTGGGCCAGCACTATATTTTCTCATTTAAGATCTATCACTTGACAGTATGAGGTTAAAGTAGAACCTGAGGGCCATTCTCAGCGCAGTTTTGCCAGTGACCTTTTGCAGGTGGGCGTAAGTGCCCAGGGATGAAAACGGCCAGTGATCTCAATCTCCTCTAGGTCAATGTTTAGCGCAGAGATGCTGAGCAAAGGAATTCATATCTGTACTGCACTTTCTCGTAAATGCACTTCTAGACCTAAGTCAAAGTGATCCTCAAAAGATGTTTGATAATACTTCAAATTCATGGAAATAAATGTTCCAACCTCTTGCAGTCCAAAAGTAAAGCCTAACATAAATTTCTCAGTTCATTCTCTTTCTAAACTGCCGCAGTCAACAGTTTCATTCACTAGGTTAATATGGACCAGCCACTCCCTGTTGCCTGAAAGATAAAGCCCAAACTCCTCAGTGTGGAGAAGGGGTCTTCCTCACCCCTCCAGCGGCATCTCTAACTAAGCCCCCGCCTAGTCCTGGCTCTGGCTACCTGAACTGCTTGTTTTCCCGCATCTACCAAATAATATCAGAGCTATGGGAATTGCTGACACTAATACTTCAGCTGAAATATGTGGGTTCTGCATGCCTGACTGCTGAACACCAAACCACTATCTGCTTATAAGCTTCTCTGATGCAAAGTTTTTTCGGATCTCCTCTCCAATTTCTTCAGGCAGAATGAGCCAGTCCTTTTGTGGGGAACCCTGCACCCTACACTAAATCCTGTCATACCTCTTTACTTACGCATAGTGGAAGGCTGACTGCTCTCTCTCATTTTCTCAGACCCTATGAGCTACCTGAGAGTACTGGGCCATGTTTTCAAAAATCTCTTCATCCTTTGAAGCTCACTGCCTGGCCATAAGTGTGCCATGTATGTTTAAGGAACAAATGAATAAGTGACTGTAATGTTATTGTGACAGGAAAGAGTGCAATACTGTAGATCAAACTGTACCTTCTCTCTCCCACCTAAAATCTGGAAAATTCTTTGATTTCCACTATGTTTCTGTACAGAAATTGCTAAGGTGAGTGACCATTACATGTATCAAAGGTAAAGACAGCCTGGCTTTACCACTGAGGAAGATTTTTGAGGACAGAAAACTCAGACACTTTGAACCAAGGGCATACTGAGTTAAATACAGGTAGTAGCAAGGAAGAAATATTAGATTAGAGGACACATTGCCTCCCTCTAGCTGAATTATTAAATAAGGTATCAGCACAGGAAGCTATGAAGGACACTGTGGGTAATAAATGCTGCTTTATATAATTAAAAGATTTTTCATAAAATTCCCTGAGGCATAGAGTAGATAAACTCTGTGTTTATGTATAAGCAGCCAGTCACCCTCTTCTACATGGAGCCAAATCAAAGCAAAATATAAAATGTGTTCAAATACCAGGTTCATGACGTGATGGGGATCACTTGATGGTTACCTGCCCAGAGTCTTTCCACATCTGCATTCTTCCAGCTTTCCTGTAGTCATGGGGATCTTGTTCTTCCTGGGCAGCAGACACATAAGTCACTAATCAGAGGACAGTATCTCCAGGCTCAACGTATGCTAGGCATGCTCTCCTTAAAAATGCACATGCAAAAAAAATATATATCCTGCCCCAAAAAACTCTTAATCTCTCTCCAAGTTTGGAGTAAACAAAATGCCTAGAATGAATACAGTCATATTCAAAGGCAGATAAAACCTGTTCTCCTTAAGGAGATAGCCATGATAAAGCACTAGGTCTGTCCTACCAAGCATCTTAGGAAGATTTCATGGTATTTCTAATAGCTGCTCTAACACTTCTGCTCCAAACATCCTTTATTGCTCATCTTCCAAAACATGTGTGTTTGCCTGACTACCCAATTTCCCATAATGGTTTACTGTAGACCTCGTTAGATTCACTGGTTAAAATCCTCAAATCATTCTCACTCGCATTTTGTCTCCTCAGTAACTAAATCTCATCGTTCCACTTTCATATGATGACAGACATCTAACCTCTTGACTATGCTTTGGAACTAGACATAATTACATAATTCTCCAAAGCCCAAGCCCTCTTTTCAGAGTATGTATGTTTTTTCTGGAAAGTGCCTGCTCAGCCACAGCTCTATGCTCCGTGTTGATTCCACACAATCAAGTGCAGCAATAAACCTGGCCTAGTCTGCACAATCAGACCAACAGCAGGGAGAGGCATCGCTTCTGGGCCAGGCCCATGGAATCCTCTTCCACAAGGCTCCTTTATGCTTTTCCCTTCACAGCAGGCAACAATAAAATTTGGGGTCTTAAAAGATGGTAGAATTCCTGGCGTGGTGGCTCATGCCTGTAATCCCAGCACTTGAGAGGCAGAGACAGGAGGATTGCTGAGTTCGAGGCTTGCCTGGGCTACATAGTGAGCTCAGGGCCAGCCTGAACTACAAAGCGAGACCCTGTCTCAAAAAACAAAACAAAACAAGACAAGACAAAACAAAACAAAAAGATGGTAGAACCATAAAACAAAAAAAAAGTGCGGACTCAAGTATAGTATTACACTCTGGCAACATCCATATTTAACTGATAAATGAGGAAATAAATTTTATTGTATTGAGACACTAAAATATTGTGGAGTTTGAGTTTTTAAAGTACAGCAAAAACACTGGAGACATTTAAGGTGAAAGTCATCTCAATGTGCATAGCAATGAAGGTTGCAGAACTGCCCTTAGCAATATATGTAAAACCTACCTCTTATGTCATTGCTTTTTGGGGAAAAAAAAAACCCATAACCTAATTGTATTATATATTCTACAAATAGCCACTGTTTAATTTCTCTCTATGTGCTAAGCAAAGATTGTGCTCTGTGTTCTATGTATTTTAATCTTATAAATATCTTATAAGGTAGATATTACTAGTATATTTCATTTAGCAAACAAGAAAGCTCTGAGGTAAAAGCCTTGGCCACACAGCAAGGAAGCAGCATAACTGAAGCCCAACTCTATTTTTTTTTTTTTTGAGACAGGGTCTCACTTTGTAGTTCATGCTGGCCCTGAGCTCACTATGTAGCCCAGGCAAGCCTCGAACTCAGCAATCCTCCTGTCTCTGCCTCCTGAGTGCTGGGATTACAGGCATGAGCCACCATGCCCAGCATTTTATGTGGTTACCGGTGATTGAACTCAGGACCTTGCGCTTGTGAGGCAGGCGCTGGAACTACTGAGCTAACCCTCCGGCCCCCCAACTCTATTCTTACCTATTTGCTTGCTACCCGACCTTCTTGAAGGAGGAAAAGCAGGAATGCAACATAACTGGTCTTGCTCCAGGTGCCATGGGAAATGGCCCTTTACACCGTGGATGTGAAGCATCCCTGCCACACAGAATCTGCAGCTTGGTGCTTTGGGTGACACCACTGTGGACTCAGAGAAGCCAAGCAGCAGGGTTCCTGCCTGATCTCAGCAGCTGGCTGGCAACAATGCTTCACTGCCATTTATTTCTGGCTCCCACACTCCTGCAACGGTGTTCCACCTTCACCCATGATTTCCTCACACGGGTACCTCCAAGGTGATGGTTGTACCATCTTTAATTATGTTTTAATTTACCACCAGTTTCTTATTCAGATTTAGTTTTCAAAGTAGCACAGCTTCCCCAGGAATGTAGGCTAAAGATGAAAATCTAAATGAGCCCTACCTTAATTTTCCTTCTCTTCAAGAAAATGCAAATGACAGCTGGCACCATGCTCTCTAACAATCTTGGGAGATACAGGAGATCACAGATAAATCCACAATTTTTGAGTGATCTTTACATAAACTAAATCAAAGGCCTATGAGGTGCTGATTCTTCCTGTATAATGTGACTCACTGGCCTGACTGCCCAGCAGAGCATTTCCCAGCAGACAACACAGGAGCCGATTTGTGAAACAGTGTAATAGTGCTGGTGGAGGTCACTTGTCACACAGGTATTTATGTGGCAACCTTGGCGCAAATTGTAACTTTCTGAGTTACAATGAAGACAAAGACAAATTAGGCACTTCCATGAAAGTAGTGATTTTTTTTTCTATTGCTATGGTAACACTACTCCATTTTAGGAGATGGAAAAGAGAGACTAGGCCTGAAAAATAAGCTATAAAATTTGTCAATGATGAATCCAAAAGGACTCTAAAAAGATATTTCTTTTAATTGGTACAAATTTACCACAGGGAAATAGTCTGATAGGTATGCAAAATAGATAAACGAAGATTATGGTAACACTTTTTAAAAGTCAACTGAACATACAAAATGTTAAGCAATTAACAGTGGTGTGTGCATACAGTAGAAGTGTAGAGGGCCGTTTATAGGTTAGGATGTGGATACATATTTGGTGACATGCACGCATGTGCACTGTGCATCACTGTGTCAGTACCAACTTATAAAACACCACTTTATTTGCTCCCATTATAAAAATTTCCTAGAGAAAAACTTCTGATGATATTTATAACAAAATACTAACTGCAGCAGTTATTTCTAGGGAGAGAAATTTTGCAGTGACTGGAGAAGTTTGCCATGTGCTTTTCAGTATTTTCTATGGCAATTTGTCATTATTTGCATAATAAAAATAGAGAAAAATGCATGCACAGCTGACTGCATTATTTGTGCAAAATATCTGCTGCCTATTTCTCTAGGCCTTTCCCTGATGAGTCCTTTTAGGGGAAGGATGCAATTCTTGCCACTCCCCCTGCCATGGACATAAGGCCCAAGTGGGTGATGTCTTCTGACTAACAAAAATGTGCGTACAAGGGTTGGGTGTGATTTGTAAAAGAAGCTTTGAAAGCTAACCTGTGCTTCTATCAATGTTTCTCTCTCTTCCCACTGAGACAGATAAGTTCTAAATAGGTTCGGCAGAGAAAGAAAAATGGAGAAGATATGAAGAGGATTTGAGCTGACCTGTAGTCAATCTTGGCATGCTGGAAGTCACTGAGGTTTGGGGGCTGTTCACTTCCACAGCATTATATATGCCAGCTAACAGATGTGGCAAAATCTGCTCACCGCCACCCCCCAAAACCAGAGTATAAATATGACAGCCCCTCCATGACCAGTTTCTGAACTAGAGGTTCAGATGTAAAACCAGAGGCTTTACATTAATTCAAAGCTCTGTGCTAACCCAGTGGCTGTAAATTCCATGGTACTAGCCTCTCTCCCAGCTTTTCTGCCCCCACCTTCCAAGTCCTGTCATTTCGTGCTTCGCCAGCCCTGACCATCCTCCAAATCACACAGGTTTGCTCATGTCATGTCTGCCTCAACTGGCCACGGACAACAACACTACCCTTCAAATATAAATTCTGTTCTTGACAAATAATTCTATATTTTAGCTATTATTTATACTGTATTATAATGGGTACAAGAATGATGTTTTGATATGTTAACTATTCTGGAAATGATTAAGTCAAGCCAATTAATACATCTATCACCTCTCATATTTATTTTTCTATGTGGTGAAAATATTTAAAATCTACTTTTAGTAAGAAATGCAAAGTATTATACTTTACAGTCATCAATCAATGCTCTTTTCACATCATTGTGAGATTTGTCTTCCTTAAAGACTGCTTTGCTATCTACTGCCAATGATTCAAGGCTCCTGGCTCTTTAGCCTAGAATCAAGGTCACTGCATAAACACTTTGAACTCACTGCCTTCCCGTAAGAAACCCTCAGCACCAGCCACACGATCCCGTACAGTGTTCCCTCTGCATCTTTCACAGATTCCCAGAGAAGGTTACGGTGGTGGTGAACAAAGGAAGTATTCCATGCTGTCTCAGGTAACTGAATGACAAGACATGTTGGTAATCTCCAAAAACAGTCGCCAACAACTCCTTCCATCCCTGAGCACAAAAGAGCTGTTTCCTTTCTCTTAAGAGTCTGGGCTGGCTTTGTGATTTGCTCTGACCAATACACATGGAACTGGGACTCCCAAGATCGTACCAGACCTGGCAAGGGGCTGATTGACGGCCTCCACTCCTAAGCACAAGAGGAGTCCAGGATAGTGCACTGCAGGCTAAGAGGCCACAGGGAGACTGGTGCCTAACTTCTTCAGCCCAGATTCCAGCCAGATCACCATTTGCCTGACCCAGCCCATCACACATGGAATACAACTGCCCAGATGAGTCCAATCAACAAGTCCCACGACTTGTGGGAAAAAATAAACTGTGGTTTTATGGAAAACTTTGTTCCACAGCAACAGATACCCAAAGCAACAGGTATTCTCCTCACTGGTGCCCAGAATACAGTATCACTACAGTCCCTCAGGAAAGCCTGAGGGACAGTATTCTTGGCGTGGGGACAGGACTAGACTGCCTAGGAGATGACTAAATAGGCAGTGAATTTAAATAGAGAGAAAAGGTGCAGTTGTACATGACGTGGGAGAAAAAAATGATGACAAATGCTGTACAATCCACACTACTGATAGGGTGGCAAATAAAGCAGAACTACTTTACAACCTAGGTGTGGCATAAGATCCTTGCTGAAGGTGTGGGCAAGAGCTCCAACAACGTGCATTTCTATGGCTCTATCTGTCCCCATGAGCCAGTAAGGATTCAGGAAGTCAGGTGGCCTCAATAATGGACACGTCTGTCTCTGTGCCCCACATGCCCCACACTCTGGCTGTCAGCAAAGCCATAGATCTATATGGGCAGAAACACAGCCTATACCACTGGGGCACAGGAACCCCAAATCCACTAGTAAGTCAGTAACTGATTTCTTCTTCTCCCCAGGCGCATCACAGCCGCTCCAGGTCCCTCGTTAGTGAGTTGTGGCCCATCACTTCTAGCCAACAGAATGAAGATGGAAACGAGAACTACATTTCTCAGTCCAGCCTTTATAAATGTGTTCCAGAATGCATGATTGATATTGTGAAATAGTAAACATTCAAAGGGTAGTAGGACTTGGGGTAAATAAGAAAGAAAAAATTGATGGTAAAAAAAAGAAGCAAACAATGCTTGTGTATATAGGGATGGGGGGAAGTAGGGTGGGTAGGGGAGGGGGAAAAATGAGAAATTGTGTCATATACTCTAAATTCTCAATGTAGAGTAATTGTGATGTGTATATATAATGTACCAATAAAATGTATCAATAAAAAATAAAAATTTTAAAATCCCACAGCCTTCTTCTTTCATGGCACCCTTAGAAGAACACAGTAACCAGGGTCCCATGAATGCCAAATCCCGGACTCTAACCCATTACTTGCACAAGTGACCCACCCAAACCAGAACATCCATTTTAGTGACTAAAATCAGAATCCCAGGTGTACTACTGACATCTGTCTTAATGGCGACTGTCACACGCCCTTCCAACACGTCCTAGTTGCCACAGTGAACATCTCTACCTGAAAATGTACTTCAGTGCAAAGATACCTAACAAGGGGTCTCCAGGTGCTTTAGAAACAGTAATACAGAGTGAAAGTTCTGAGCTATTTTCACTATTCAAAATACCTAATGGATGTCTACATCAGGAGGACAGGCTCATCACAGGATCAAGTCTCTACTTAGGGTCGGGATATGCTATGCCAGCCCAGAAGCACTGTCAGTGCCATGACTATTAGGAGCACCGAGTTTAAAATCAGTCCATAGAATCCTTCATTAGATAAAATGAAAAATAAACCTGGTGACACAAAAGTTTGGAACTAGACTAGGCGTGGTAGAACATGTGAATTTTAAAACTTTGGAAGTCTGAGGTAGGAGGAGTCCAAGTTCAAGCCCAGCCTGTACCAAAATTTAAAAATACAGTAGTATCTTGGTTCATGAACACTTGTTTGTAAATCATTTGACTCACAAACAGAAGTGTTTGGCCAAATTTCATTTTTGTAGACTACACTGGCTGACAAACATGACCACGATCATCTTTTGTGAATGAATGTGGCCATGTCTTCTAGAACAGTGAAAGAAACTAAGTTCATGAAATGAGAGACCACTGTAAAGAAGTCTAGGTTACAATTTAGCCAAAGGGCCTGGATTGAGTTCAAAATGTTAAAACACAAACACTGCCCTTTCATCCCTTTCATGTTTTTTTTTTTAAATTGAATTCTTTATTGGTACAATTTATATACATCTCAAAATCACATATAACATGGGGAAATTTATACCAGTATATGCCAGTTAATTCTCATTTTTACCCATATCCCTACCCACTCCCCCCTCCTCCCCCCTTATACATGCTCTTTTATTTTCTTTCTGTATCATATTTATTCCTTCCCCTCATCATATTCCCACACCAAGTTTCCTATAGAAATATTCCACTCTATAAAAGCTGTCCTACTTTCTAGAACTCATTTGCATCTACAGGTGTTCATGCC